>VMDO01006202.1:0-31029 GCA_007922755.1 Pedetes capensis | reverse complement strand
GACTCTGGGGTTGTCAAATTTTTTTTTTCCAGCACTTGAAAAATTTGCCTGTTTCTTCTGGCCACCACAGTCTCCGATGAGAAATTGGCTGCCATTTTAAATTGTCCATTATTATTAACTTTTCTCTCAGTGCTTTCAAGAATTTTTTTCTTTGGCTTTCGGATATTTTTCTCAGTACTGGAGGATTGAACCCAGGGCCTTGTGTACGCTAGGCAAGTGCTCCACCACTGAGCTGCACCTCAGCCCACCCACTCCTTTTTTTTTTTTTGTGGTACTAGGGGTTGAACCCAGAGCCTTGCACTTGCGTGCTCTGCAAGTGCTGGGCCACTGAGCTGCACCCTCAGCCCATTTTTTTACTTTTTGACACAGGGTCTCCCTAAGTTAGGCAGACTGCCTCTGGTCTTGAACTTGAGATCCTCCTGCCTCCACCTCCCCAGCCGCTGGGATTACAGGCATGCACCACCATGCCTGGCTAACATCTATATCATCTTGATGTTAGGGGTCTGTTGATTGTTTTTTTCTCATCAATTGGCATAATCAGTGATTTTTAATTATATCTTGGGAATTTTAAGTATTATAAGAGTCTGGATCTTATTTAAACCTTCTGTTTAAGCACATTTCCTCAGATGTATGGGGGAGGTAGGGAACTGCCTTGCTCCTTCCAGGTGGCAGTAGAAATTCAAGTTCTCCCTTGGCCTTAGTTGATACCCCAGCTATGGGGAGTGCCTTGTTACTGCTTCTCATGTGGCCTCCACTGGCACCACAGCAAGGGGCTTTGTTACTACTGTCCAGTGATGAAAGTCATGGCTCCCTGCTTTGCTTTCTTTGACATCACCCAGGTGTATGTGGGGGTGCTTCATTATAGGCAGTTAAGGGTGGAAGTCTAGGCTCTCTACTCAACCTTTGATGACAAGGGATAGAGATGGGGCTCCATTTTCTCAGTAGCATTTGTGTAAAGTAGTGCAATTATTCTCTAAAAATATTCTGTCTTGCTAGGCTACTCATTTCTTGGTCCTTCATCTACACAGAGAGATGGCTCTCCTTTGGACTCTTCTTATCTGTGTCCTTTGGTATTTCTGGGTTTCCCCCTTCTCTAGTACCCATTGTGGGATGTATGAGATAAAGAGAGAGCCCAGGGAACCCCTATGTTGTTCTCTGGATCCTGAGGTCCTTAGCGGGTCTGCCTTTTTTCGCCCAGCTTTTGAAGTTTTATTTTTGTTTTATATATAATGTATGTGTCTTACGTATTTTGGACATGTAGTCAGGAGGGACCAATCCTTGGAGGAGGACATTATATTTCGGAGAGTGGCAGGTCAACG
Source organism: Pedetes capensis (assembly GCA_007922755.1). Lineage (NCBI taxonomy): Eukaryota > Metazoa > Chordata > Mammalia > Rodentia > Pedetidae > Pedetes > Pedetes capensis. The sequence continues at coordinate 29,710 of VMDO01006202.1, read as the reverse complement.
AATAAAAGGAAAACCCTCAACTAGATGGATTGACACAGTCTGCAACAATGAGCTTAATCATAAATAAGATCATGTGCCTGGCAAAGAATTGAGGAGTATTTTGTTCTGCTGTACATAGGGCTGCTATGAGTCAGACCTGACTTGACAGCACCTAACAACAATATAATGCATGCAGCTTTGCTGTAGTTAGTGGGAGGAAGAAAGAAAAATATGTCCATTCCATCTTATTCAGAAGTTAAGTTTTCCATTTAAATTTTCAATAGATTTTAATTTGCTACCACAATTCTCGATCTGTGTTCTTTCTTGAACTTATCACTATTACTTTAATAATGTCTGACAACTGAGAAATCTATACTTCCCCTGAGACTGTTTCTATTTTTAAAATTTTTCATCATTTGATGTTTTCTTTTGATTGGAGTATTTTTTGATAGAATGCTGTATTTTTTTATATCATAGATAAATATTGTAGCAATCAATTGATGGTTGGATGATGTTATCTTACTGCACACACAGTTTACTACTGCTTCTTGAAGGCACTTTGGGCAATGGTAGATCAACTTAACCCAGTATGAGATAGAATTGATACCAGCAGGGATTTTGGTTGTTAAAGTTTATCTATTTTTGGTTAGCTCTTTCTTTTAATGTGTAGCAATTCAAATTTTCTAACTGAAGGCATGTTTACAGTCCCCTTTGCCTTGACAGGTGCTAAACTCTTACTTTCCCTCAACCAGGGATGCTAAAACTTCTGCTGGGGTTCTCTGCCTTTTTCCTGACCTCTCTGCTGCTAGGTGGCTCTGCTCTTCTACCTCCATTTATGAAACAACAAATGCCACAGGTAAACATTTTACTATAATGTTCACCTCTCAATCCTTTGCCCTATGCTCTTGACCCCTTAAGTCCTTCTTACCTCAGTAGTTCTCCAGTTCTTTAGTGTTATTTTTAAATCCAGCTTTCCTGTTTTTGATTAGAAGGTCTGTTTCAAGCCAATCCACTCAGAGGTATAACTGGAACTAAACTGTCACATTAATTCTAACTTATCTTTGTTGTTGTTAGGTGCTGTCGAGTCAGGTCTGACTCACAGCAACCTTCACAGGGTTTTCAATGGCTGATTGTTTTGGGATTGCTTCGGGACTGGATTGGCACATACTTCTCCCAATTTTGCAGTGCTGGGGATCGAACCTGGGTCCTCAGAGAATGCAGAGCAGCACTCTACCAACTGAGCTAAACCCCAGCCCAATTTATCTTTAGATTATTTTATATTTTCCACACACATATCATCTGCAAGTAGTTTTTTTCTCTTTTTATCAATATCCTGTCATTTTCATGGCTGAGATCTCTTCTGTCAATAGAACAAAGTTGAAGTACTTTAGTACCTTTGGCTACTAAAGGTCAGTGAGTTTTTTGTTGGTTTGTATGGATGATGGGGAGGGGTTGGAAGGGCTCCAAACCTGCAGTTCTCATTGGACCAGCAGGATCTAAATTGTCCTCTTTTGCTCCTTTTCTTTCATCCCTAATCATCACAAAAGGTGCCTTCACTAGAGGCTGTGTTCCAAGGACTGCCTCTTTAAATTGCACCTGCCATCTGTAATTTGTGCTTTGAAGCCCCTTTTCTCCAGTTTGTGCTGTGGTCTACTTGCCCATGTATTTAGACCATCCATACTTTGGAGGACTTAAGTCTTTCTGGCAGCAGTTTTAGACCAATGTTATAACACTACACTCTTTTGCTGACCGCCCTCTTCTGTCTTTCCTGCAGCCAATTTCCATCTGTCTTTGCCCCACACAGCCTGCCTTGGGGTGAGGATGGGGGTGACATGTGAGTGTGCATGCTGAGATTTGGTGATTTTCTCATTTTATTCTTTTTGAAGTTTTGAAATTCTTAAGACTTCAAATTACATTGAGAATATGATTTCTATACAGATTTACTTTTTTTGTCTTACATTTTTGCATTATTTTGTAATGAAATATCGGGAGACAGATTGCCACCAATGTTTTCAGCTACTTTAAGTTCACCTTCACTCCTAAAAGATGTGTTTAATGTAGAATTCTATGTTGGAATTATTTAATGTTTTAGCCAGCACCTTAAGTTTACAGGCATAGCACACTGGTATCCAATCTCATCAGATCTCAGAAACTAAGCAGGCTAGGGTCTGGTTAGTATCTGGATGGGAGACTGCCTGGGAATACTGGGTACTGTAGGCTTGGGAGAAGGACCCTGCAGCCCACTCCTGAAACAATTTGCCATTGAAAACCCCATGAGTAGCTGAGAAGCACTGGCAGTAGTGCCAGGCATGGCACAGGGTCTGGTGGTGTTCCATTCTGTTGTACATAGGATCACTGTGAGTCAGACCTGACTCTACAGCACCTAACAACAAGCACCTGGAGTCTAATCTCTTAGATTCATAGATTACTACCTCTTAATTTTCTCCCTGACCAATCTACTTGTTGTTGTTGTTGTTGTTGTTGTTCTCTTTGTATTTGGTGCTGTGTAGTTTCACTGATGTACCTCAATTTGGATTTTTGCTTTTTCTTGCTTGAACTGAATGTCTTCAATCTATCAATTTGGATAAATTTTCACTGATTGTCTCATTAAGACTCCTATGCGCCATTCTTTTCTTTCCTCTAAAATTGATTATATTACTCTTATGTACAATTCACTTTTTTTTCTTCAGTACTAGGGGTTGAACCCAGGGCCTCATACATGCTAGGCAAGTGCACTACCACTAAGCTGCACCCTCAATCCCTTTTTATTTTTTGAGATGGGTCTCATTAAATAAATTGCACAGGTTACCTCTGGCTTCAAACTCATGATCCTTCTGCCTCAGCCTACGTAGTCACTGGGATTAAAGATGTGTGCCACAGCACCCAGCTAAAATTCACATTTTTAACCTTTCTCAAATGTATTTTCTTTTTGTCTCTGTGCTGTGTAAGAATTTCTACAGATCTTTTAACCACTACACATATCAATCTAATTTTAGTTTCTATAGCTTTCATTTCTAGTTCAATGATTTTACAGTTTCCTGCGACTGTTCCAGCTGGATCTATCTTTTATTTCTTGCAGTGTTTGATGTCAATATCTATATTTTGGATAGAGCTTTTTCTGCCCATTTTTACTCGTGGTGAAAAGTTGTTAGATCCCCTCCAAATCTAGGATGGAGATACCTTCCACTAGAGATCTGAGTTTCAATCATTTAGAAGCAGCATCACATTGTTTGACCACGCTGTGCATGGCTGGCTAGGTTCTAGACATTCTACTTGCTATGTTGGTCCTTTTTCAAATATGTTTCAAATATGAAGTTATACTGAATAAAAGACTACACAATCCTTTTTTTGCCTTCCCAACAGCCACATCCTCCACATTGAAGCTCAGCAGTCAATCTGTATTCTCTTTGTGACTTTATAAATCTAAAACTACTCCAAAATTATTTTTCAAAAACCCAGCAGTCCTTCAATACAGTCATTATTATAATCTTCCTACTCCCTATTTATTCTATGTTCTATTTTTAGGATTAATTCTTGTAGGTTCCTCACATCTTCTCAGATGCTAAATCAAGCCTGTCTGGTGTTGAAAAACTCTTCTAGGTACCATGACACATAAGTGACAGTAATTATAAATATTGGAGTAACTTTAAATATTTGATATTAGTAGTCTTTTGGATCTCTTTTTTCCTCTCTGTGTGCATATGTGTGCATGGGCACAAGTGCATGCATTGATGCTGGAGCCCGAATTTAGGGCCTTGTGCATGCTAGGTAAGCACTCTACCACTGAGCGATTCTGTCATCCCCCTTCCTAAGCAATCTAAACCTTCACTTTTGCTCAACCTCAATGTCAGCCACAGAATATTATCCACATTATCATAACAATTTATATTTAATCTGCATTCTATTTCTAAATGTTCCACCTTAAATTTCTCCACCTATTAGTTATTTTCCACCCAAAGCTTTATCACTCGCTTCATACTGCTCGCAACTTAATACATTATCTTGGCTGAGGCATTCATTTCACTATATTCCCACTTCCAATGACCATGCTTGATAATCACATAACTCTCACCCTTTTGTCTTCAGCCTTCTTCCAGGCTGGCCTCTAAATCTGAACACCTTTCTACTCCATATAGGCCAACTTGTCATTTTCTGTCATCTTATACACGTTTACACAGTAGCATGGAACAAGAGTCCATCTGACCTTAGCCAAAAGTGTCAAATAAATAGCATGTTTGCTTTTTAACATTCCACAGGTTAAGATAGATGGAAATTTTAAGATTAAGGTAAACACTGGGCTTTATCTGCTGATTTCATTGCTTTTTAAATTCTGGGTAATAATGGTGTATTTATCTGAGGATTGCAATCAATACTATAGAAGTGGTTGGCATTCTAACTGCAAATGAGAATAAGAGATGCAGACCTATACCATGGGACTCACTCATGTTAAGAGTACTCTATTAGCAATTGTTGTTGTTGTTAGGTGCCGTCGAGTCAGTATCCGACTCATAGCGACTCTCTGCACAACAGGGCAAACACTATTGTCAGTGCTTCTCTGCTGTTCATAGGGTTTTCAATGGCAGATTAATTTTTGGGAGGGGGTTGCCAGGTCCTTCTCCCAAGCCTACAGCTTCTGGTATTCCCAGGTGGTCTCCCATCCAGGTACTAACCAGGCCCAACCCTGCTTAGCTTCCGAGATCTGACGGGATCAAATGCCACAGGGCTACAGCTACAGGCTATTAGCAGGGACCATCATATTTACTTTGCTGATAATCAGCTCCCGAAAACCTGAAAAACTGAACACAATCAGTAGGTTACTGTTTATGAAACAAACCAAAAGGGTTCTTGATTCAAGTATAAGACTCCTGATAAAACTCAGGAAGAGACTTCAAACATTGAGAAAAAAAGAACCATTGCTCAGACTTCTTGTAGCAGTTGAATAAGACTTCACCAAAGAAGCATAAATACAATTTCATTTAAAAACAAATATGAAGCATTTGGCACAATTAATACCTTACTGCTGTGCTTTAGGCAGTCTGTTGAACCACATAATGGAAGAAATTTTCCAAGAAGTATTCATATCTATGTATCTTTTCTAAATGAAACAGACCACCTGTAAAAAGATCTTTGTTCATATAGCTGACAGAATAACTTTCTTTCAAAAGGATCAAAAAACACCAAATGAAGGGAAATGATGCTGGTTACTATGGGCTTTCAATTCTGAGTCAAATATTATGCCAGGATCATTTAATTCCTACTGAAATCCTCCCAAGGATTATTCCCTTAAGCAGCAGTGACACTGAGATTCAAAGATCATATAGGAAGCAAATGGCAGGGCCAAGAACCAGTTGGTCCAAACTTGAACCTTGCTGCTCTACTTCCGTACAGCAGAGACTTTCTTTTTAGAGGAACTCAACACTACTGAAGTACAGCTTATTTTCACTTCCACTTCTCTAATTTGAATGAGTTCCTTCTCAGAAGAGCCCATGTTTTTTATATAACTTTGATTTCCCAATCCCTATCAAGAGTAGCATGAAAGGACAGGGCAGTCCACTCCCAAAAACAATCCTCAAAACAATCAGCCACTGAAAACACTATGAGGGTCGCTATGAGTCAGGCCCAACTCAACAACATCTAGCAACAACATTAGAGTAGCAGTATTAACAAATTGTTGTTAACTAAACGGGGATAGTGAATTCATTATCACTGTATCAAAAAGTGTCAGGACAAATTATTCTAACTGGGCTTCACCAGAAAAAAGGACCAAAAATTTAATGAACAAGTCTAAAATGGGTTTATAAATCTTTTAAGCTTTCTTGACCTAAAGATAGGGCATGGAATAAATGGGACATGGGAATAAGGCTAAAATGTTGTGTTGCTACTGTTTGTGGTGTCATTGTGGAATGACCGAACATGTATCATTCTAGAGAGCTACAAACAGAAAAGAGAACTGTGGATTTTATATGATTGGCTACTTCCAAATCAAAGCTTTTTTTTTCAGTCAATTTATAAAGACAGGAACATTCTATAGGTGACATCTTAGATTCCAATCCTGGTACTATTTTTCCCCTAGGATAGGTAGAAAAACCAAATTTATAACTTTCAAATTAGAACAATAACTCTCTTTGGTCTACTGCTTTTGAAAAAAGATTATGAGACAAAACACAAAGACATACATCATAAAATAACTTTTATACAGGATTAGTAGATCTGTTTACATATAAAAAACAGGACCTTGTTACAGTTAGAGTTCACATAAATTACACACATTGACTTTTTAAAACTACTATTCATTTAAAGTCCCTTTTAAAATTTCATTTTAAAGGCACAGTGCATGAAATAAACCAAAGACTAAAGCACTTGAGATGAATGGTATTGGGAATGTCATACAAAGAGATATAGTTTTAGAGCTGGGGAGTGTCCCTTTGAAAAAAAATGGAGAGGTGAAAAGAGCATAAAAAATACCATTATTTCATCTCCAGAATATCTGCTGCATGGCCGGCATAGAATGTAACTAGTACACTCAGGTTACGCCATTTAGAAAAATCATAACCGTACATATTTACATAACTTTTACCCAATTTGCTTAAAATGGTAACCTACTTTCAAATTTCATAATGTATTCTGTCAAATCAAAATCAACCAGGACAACATTCTGTAAGTGAAGCGGTATCATTAATGAATTACTGCCAGAAGTAGAATTGGGTATTTGGAGAGATTTCTTCATGAACTAGAAAACCAAGTCAGCTGATATTAGTCAAGGACCTCTATCACCTCCCCCCAAAATCTGCTTTAATTAAAACAAATCAGACATCCAAAGTTATCAGAAAGTTGCTGGATAGAAAATCATTGAATATTAACCATTAGTGGAATTTTTAGTAATAACAACAAAGCAAAAATAGAGGGGAAATGCTGATTTGCTACTGTTAAAACAATTCCACCAGAGAACCATAACACAGGGCACTATTATAGCATTTATAGCCAAGAAGCTTTTAATACAGCAGGGACAAAATCTGGCACAAGTGCATTTATGGCAACAAGAAGATATTTAATGCTGCATATTTAATGCTGAGAATAAAGGAAATGGAGGGCAGGTCATGATTACTGAGTAACCTGGTGTTAGCTCAGAAACACAATAAGCTCAGACATAAGTACTACCTTTTATTTATTTGTCAACTCATAATTAGTTTCAAATTCAATATTCACTAATTCAGCAAATCCCATTCAGATAAACGTTACCAAAGATAAAATAATCAATCACACTGAGCCAAAAATACAATATTTCCTTTCTGAAAGATGACAAAATCCCAAAGCAAATTCCCTGCAGTGAGAATTGTACACATTACTCCACTGGGTGGGATCCCTCTCACTACCCAAGTGTTCTGCCAAACACATTGAAATGAAAGAGCTTTTCCTTCTGAAATTGCTTGGGCTCATCTTTTTGAACTATATAATCAGTACAAGTACATTTACACAGGCAGACACTTTGACCATTACCTACTTGATCACTTCGCTTTTATTAAGGAGCCAAAAGGGAAGAAGACTTACAAACTGATCACCAGGACAAAACCATGCCTTGTGAATAAAGAAAGGCACAACTTAGATTTGGGAAAATTTCATAATACTGTGATACTTACTTGCCTCCATGACTCCAAGGAAATGGAAAGTCTCTATGAGAATCACTGAAAAAAAATGCATTCCCCATCCCATATGGCTTCAATGCCTTCTGCTGTTAATGTGGTCTAATATTAAATTAGATCCACCAGTAAATGACAGAGCAGGACTGAGAACACAAGTCTTAGTAGTCATGGATTCTATACATTCATGTTCACAGGTAACACAGGCCAAGAAGGCCTGGTTTTCCACCTAAATGCATTATTTAGAAATTCATTAATCACTCAGACTTATAGCAGAATTGGGTTTTCATTTCAGGAAAAGTTACTGAAAGAACTATTTGTATGTTCATCTCTTAGTTTTATACACATTTAGAAGGCATAGCCTCCAACCACTGAGATGTATATTAAAGATATGTTATTAAGAGAGAAATAAAGGCTAACGTATCCTTTTGTGAAAACCACTGCTAATAAAGCAAAGGCTGTCCAAACAACTTGGTTTCACTTCTAGTTGCAATGTCCCAAGCAAGGCCAGCCATTTATAGGTGCCTTATTGTTCTCCTGACTTAGCACTCTTTAAAAAATAAAGCTGAAAAAGAGCAATATACAATATCCTAAAAGGAAATATAAAGTGTTATTAGAAGAAATTAAATCATATATATTTCATTAACTGTTAGCATCCCACAAACTCTGTTCTGTGCATGTAGTGGGATGAGAGTGAGGTGGCCAAATTTAGAGTTGCTAATGCCAGGATTAATACCAGAGTGGCTTAACCTAAGCCACCCAAACTTATCACAGATATTTGCTAACAAATATCATGACCTCATTATTCCTGCTAAACAAGATCTGTATTTTATAAAGTGACTTTGGATGCAGTCCTCACAAAACCTGGCTGAATGACCTAGGTGAACTGAGTAAACTCTTCTACATGAAGGCTTTGGGATAGCTGATACAATAATGGGTATGAATATAATTTGGAAAGATGAGAGCTAATTTTTTGATCCCCTGATTTAGTACAAGTTCAGCAGCAACTTAGCCATTAAAACATTCAAAGGTATTAAACCATTACATCATTGGTAAGACTTATACGTACAAAAAGCATCATTTCCACTGAATAGCATAAGACAGCCACAGTAAAATGCAAATCTTTCAAGTCTTTGCCTGACTAGCAGTGAAGATGACACTTTCATACCACAGTGTTATATCACATGGCAGTCCTTAGTTTACCCTTTTATTTTAAAGGAGGGAATCATATTTAAAAGCTTTTAACTAAACTTGTAACAAAATGAGTTGGGAAAAAAAAAAAGACTGTCAAATGAAACATAAGAATAAAGAACTGAATCACTTGTAGAGGCCTATCTGACTAAGACTGGCTGAGCTATTTGATAATTCTATGCTATTACAAGTTGAAGGCTTGGGCTGGAGCACAGAGCATAGATAGTCTGTGTTCAAATGTAGGTTAAGAATGTGCAAGTAGGTCTCTTCCACACTTCCAGATATTTTTAGTAGAATTCAGAACTTCTAGATGGCTGGGTCATCTGAAAACCATAAGTGTACAACATAGAAAAAGGTTCAAATTCAGGAAATACTAAAGAATCAGGCATTCCTAGAATAAACTAGTGCTTCACAGATAAAAGCAGCAGCACCTGTGGGTTTTTACCGAGTTAAAAGATAGGCAACATGAGTTTCGGCTTTTGCTGGATCTCCCTCTCACCTCCATTCATGTGCACATTTAGATCTTTTACAACAAAGTCAATGAGTTCTCCCTTAAAATGGGGATATTTAGAACTTTGTTAAGCCTTACAAGAGAGGTAGTGAAATCCTGCTTAGAGCACAGCCCACCAGTTCTGATCTAGCCTGGAAACAGGTAGAAAGACAAATGTGGAAGCCCATTTATTTCATTTCCTAATGTCACATATGTTTCAAAAGCATCCAACCTCCATTAAACCTGAATAAGAAACTCCAGCTATTTAATAACTAGAGAAGAGTACTCCTCAGTAGGTTGAGAAAAATCTCGAGTTTTTAAAGCTTTATGTCAGTTTGACTGCTGTCCCTGCCTTAGTGTTTCTGGATTCTTTTGGCCTTTAAAATAAAGAGGAGAAAAAAAAAAAAAAAAGCTAAAGCCACTAGTAAACACCTGATGTGCAAAATACAACATCCACTAGTTGGCTTTATGCTGTTATTACATAAGCTCCAAGTAGCTCATCTTAAATTAAAAAGAAAAACAAAGTGGCTGTCCCATCTCTGCTGCATAAATAGAAATCCAATTTTTTTTAAAGTTTAAGAGTACTTTAAGGAAGGGAAGTTCAAAACTGCCAGCAAAATTCACAGAGAATATAAATTTAGCAAGTTAACTTCCCAAGCTCTTTGAAGAAGCAAGGTAAGTCTCTCTTCTTAATGTAGTGTCTCCCAAGAGGAACTGTAATTTTGCTTGGTATTTATGTTGGAGATATGCAAAATGTTTTTTTCAATGTTTGCTAGAATACAATGTTTCCTCTTCAGTGTCCGTTTCATCCTGGAACTCATGGCTTAGGAGGGACTTCTTGGAGCCAGTTGACATCATGCGAATTTCGTCTTCATACTCATCATGATGTTGCCTGAGCCGATGAAAGCCATCCTTATGTCTGTTAGACTTGATTGAGCAGATGCACCAAATAATGCATGCAGTTAGGATCAATGCTGACATGGTGGCACCTGCCCAAAGAAAACCATTAGTGGGGAGTGTTATATTTTAACGATACGAATAAGCAGCTACCTTCAATAGCACTTTTAAAAATATAGCATATATTTTATTTATATTTCATGCGATTAAGAGCAATCTTTTGGGCTGAGGATTTAGGTCAATGGTAAGCACTTGCCTAGCATGCAGAAAGCCCTTGGTTCAATCCCTAGCACCACAAAAAGAAAAAAAAAAGCAACATTTTATTATAGAAGCAGTACACATTCAGTATGCAAAATTGGAAAATACATATAAGCAAAAATAACAAAAACCAAAACCCCACATCTTTCCATTTCTATTACCCAGAGATCATTTTAGATTACCTTAGTGCATAATTTCCCAGCTCTTTATGTGTGTGTATTTTTTTCTTTTTTTCTCGCTCTCTCTCTCTTTTTTTTTTTTTGTGGTACTGGGGGTTGAACCCAGGGCCTCGCGCTTGCGTGCTCTGCAAGTGCTGGACCATTAAGCTGCACCCTCAGCCCAGTTTTTCACTTTTTGAGACAGGGTCTGGCTAAGTTATGCAGACTGCCACTGGTCTCCAACTTGCGATCCTCCTGCCTCCACCTCCCGACCTGCTGGGATTTTAGGCCTGCGCCACTGCGCCCGGCTCTGTATTTTTTCCTTTAACCACAATGAAATCATCCTTTCTGTTGTTCTGAAATCTGCTTTTTTATGGTGCTAGGGAGCGAACCCAGGGCCTTGCACATGCTAGGTGAGTGCTCTACCACTGAGCTACACCCTCATCCCCTACAATCTGCTTTTTAATCATTGATGACTTCTACTTTTCCTTTCCAATAAATTTTCATTTCATTCAAAAGCCTTCTTTTATTTTAAATTTATAAATAAGGTTATCGGAATAAGAGTTGTGTTGTTATCATTAGGTACTGTCAAGTTGGGCCCAACTCACAGCCACCCTATGTACAAGAGAATGAAACACTCCCCGACACTGTGTCATGCCCAGCACTATGTCAGTGCTTCTCTGCTATTCATAGGGTTTTCTGGCTGATTGTTTTGGGATTGTTTCAAGAGTGGGTTGCCAGGTCCTGCTCCTCTTTTTGTGGTGCTGGGGATCATACCTGGGACCTCAGAGAGTGCAGAGCAGCGCTGTACCAACTGAGCTAAACCACTAAGAGTCTTAACAATGAAAAATAATAATAAAATAATAATAATAATTAAGTTCATAACAGCTATTGGGTAGCAGTTAACCAAAGCAATCCAGAAATAATCAGCCTCATTGAAAACCTTATGAGAGTTGCTATGAATTGGACCCAACTTGACGGCACCTAACAACCAACCAATGGGTTGCTACCAGATTTAAACCATGACTGATTCCTAGTCCCTGTGCTTTTAACTACTAAGTTCTTTAAATTTCATTTGGTTCAAGCTAAGAAATTTAAACATTCCACAACAGACTCTACGATTGTACCATGTTCTCAATGTATCACGATCTTTCAACTAAGGATGTCTCCCACATATACCTTCTAATAAAACTTGGGCATTTTGCCTTAAGTCCACAAACCAAGGTTCACTGTGTCAAATAAACACAATAGAGTATTTGTTATCACGTATCTTTTTCTTCCTAACCTTTTAATAATCCAAACAATGGCACACATTAACCCTAGGGGGAAAAAAATTCATCTTTCCTGGATCTTGGAAAACCAGGACTAGTATAAGTCAAAGTCCTAGGAACTTGAGTGATCTTAGTAAAAAGCAAATCAGTCACCCATTCAACAATACTTCATTAAGACCCATTAGGTATCAACCATGGATTTAGGCTCTAGGGATGTAGATCAACTCCCCACTGCCCAGAACTTATGTTTTAGTGAAAGACATTAAGTAGAGACAAATAAATGAATAAATATATGATATGATATCAGGTAGTGATGAGTGCTGTCATGGAACAAAATTAGGGTTAGAGATAGTGACAGGGGTACTCTATTATGCTGGCCTGATCAGAGAAGGCCTCTCTATGGAGGTGAATTTGAGACTTGACAAAGTGAGGGTACAAGCCAGAAGACATAGGAGAATAGTGGCTTAGGAAAATCATATTTAGATAATACATTAGGAAAGAAGTGATTAGCTGGAGGTTATTGTGAATGTGATCCACTCTCAAAGTGAAATGGCAAGGCTAGTTTTAATTTTGACAACTAAAAATTAAAATTTCTTTACCTGATACAGTTACCACAAGCTCTCTTGGCAAACCAAATATCCGGTTATCTGTATCAAAGACTATTACCACAGAACTAGCTGCATCGTGATGCACAAAAACCTAGAAGGAAAAAGTGCAAGAATTATGAAAAAGTTTACTTATGGTTTACTGTGGCTCTACTACATTAACTGCTTACAGCATTAGAGCAAACCAAGATGATTCATTGTCATCTAACGTACAAAAAGTGCTATTAAAAATTCTTTTTTGTTGCCAAAGGTTTTAAACATATTTTTGGGCAACAAAAAGATAATAGGATGCCATAATCAAGAGGTCGTCATACTTTTTATTTCTTCATTCCCTTCAAGTTTTCTAACAAGAGTTTCAAAATAAAATGAAAGTGTTATTAAGAATAAGAATATATATAATGTTACTCAATTTGAGTTTCATACCTGTGAGTGTTGTTGCTGGTACCCATCAGCAATAGCATTGATGTTATGGACACCAGGAGCTAACAGTACATGGAAATAACCTCCTTCTTTTGTGTACACTTTTATTCCTTCGTTGAGCACAATGACTGCTTTAGAGATTGGTTTCCCAGTCTTATCTTTAACAAATCCATGAACTCCCTTGTGAACCTGAAAAAATGTTAAAAATATAAATTTGTTTTTAAAATGACAGATATTCTATAGCAAATAGCTTGAAGCATAACCCAAACAAACAAACAAATACCACACACATAAAAACCCTGCAGCTGGGAATGGTGGTGAATATCTTAAGGTATACTATATCCCGTTACATTAAATGCTCGGATGCTAGGCATAGTGGCACATGCCTCTAATTCCAGAGACTCAGGAGGCTGAGGCAGGAAGATTGCAAGTTTAAGGCCAGAGGCAGCCTGTGTAACTGTCTCCAGACAAAAAAGTAAAGGTTGCTGAGGGGTGCAGCCCAGAGGTAGAGCATTTGCAAGGTATGTGTGAGGCCCTGGGTTCAACTCCCATGTATACAGCAAAAACAAACCAAAACACACAGACAAAAATGCTCAGGGCCTTTAGCACAAAGCAAAAAGGATGGTTCGTTGTTATCTAAAGTATACAAAATGCCACTTGGGTGGTTGAGGCAGGAGTTCAGAATGCACCAGGCCCTGGGTTAATCCCTAGTACCACAAACAACAAAAATAACAATAAAATAAACCAAACCCCAAATCCTCCAAAGAGTTTTGTAGCCCTAGTTCATTCCTTCTTCCCACTGACCCTGACCCTATTTGCTACTCATTCAATGCTTCAGTCACAGAGATGGAGCTAAGGAAGAACTCTGACACAGGGAAAGCCATGAAAACCGAATTTTCGAATGCCTTGAATGAATTCCTCCAACTATGTGCACTGACTTGGGAGAAGGACCTGGCAATCCATTCCCAAGGTAATCCCGAAACAGTCTGCCATTGAAAACCCTATGAGGGCCGCTATAAGTCGGATACCGACTTGATGGCACCTAACTACAACAACATGTGCACTGACTATAGTAATTCTGTGTAATCTTGAGGTTGAAAAACCTCTCTCTAGACATCTCTCTAGATAAAATAACAGAAGATTCCAGATATGTGACTTCATGGCATCAATTTGTTGTTGTTAGGTGCCCTTGAGTCGGTACCTGACCCATAGCGACCCTACGTACAATAGGTGAAATACTATTGTTAGTGCTCCTCTGCTGTTCATAGGGTTTTCAACGGCAGATTGATTTTGGGAATGGGTTGCTGGGTCCTTCTGCCAAGCCTACAGCACCTGGTGTTTCCTGGTGGTCTCCCATCCAAGTACTAACCAGCCCCAACCCTGCTTAGCTTCCAAGATCTGATGGGATCGGATACCATAGGGCTACAGCTGCAGGCATGGCATCTGTTTAGAAAACATAAAATGAACAAAATTCTCCTTTCTATATGCATTTAAAATAAATGATATAAATTCTTGGTAAAAGGCAAAGACAATGTTTTGATAAAAGTTTTCATTGAACACTCCTGTGACGGTGCCTAGCACACATGAGGCCCTGGGTTTGATCCCCAAGACTAGGAAAAAAGAAAGACTCACCTCCACCAACATGCTAAGAAGAGACCTCTTATTTTCTGCCCACAGAGAAGGGAGTTGTGCTGCACTAGGGAAGTAGCAGCAGCTTGTGTACACTGTGATTTCTGGGCAATGGCCATAAGTGACACTATAATCCTGGAACATAAAGTTCAAACACAAATGCAGAAAAATTAATAAGAATGAGGCCTTGTAAAATAACAAATGGGAAAAAATGGAATAAGAAGAAAACCTGGGTGATGTAAACAAAGAATCTGTAATGAATTTTACAGCAAGTATAAATAAACCATTCTATATAATAATGGGTCCAAAACATGACAGGTCCTAGGAAAGCCCTTGAGGACAGGGACTATGCCTAATTCATTTGTATACTCCAGTGTTTCCCACACAGTGCCTGGTAGGCAGAAGGCATTTATTAGGGTTTGTTGACTAAATGAATGAATGAATAAGTATATGCAGAGAGCCAGTGTCCCTTTTTACCCTAGAACTTGACTGCTGCTCTTGGAATGCTGGAGGTGAAAGAACAAGCACTTGCTCTCTGATACCCTCAGCCTGTAGCTTGCTAGTGACAATGGACTTTGCCTGCAACATAACATTTAGCCAGCAACAAGAACCACCTGTACAGATCGGTTCAAATTCATTTACCATCTTTCTCCCCAACTTGTTCTTTTTCCTGATTCACCTGATAGTATTTCAAGCCAGTCTCTCTACACCAGTCTCTCCTTCCAAACTATCTGAACCTACTTACTAAGAGATTAATTTTCTCACAGAACAACTCAGATCATGTTCTCCTATCCTTGCTCAATACCTTCAGTTGCTTTCCATTCCTTACTAAAACATAGCATTCAAAGCCCCAAACTCTCTACCCAGCCTTGTCTCCATTATAGCCCATATTCTAACTAAAGTAGTCTGCTTATTCCCTCTGTCCATACAGCTG
The DNA here is from genome assembly GCA_007922755.1 of Pedetes capensis. Taxonomy (NCBI): domain Eukaryota; kingdom Metazoa; phylum Chordata; class Mammalia; order Rodentia; family Pedetidae; genus Pedetes; species Pedetes capensis. The sequence goes on along the minus strand of VMDO01006202.1, from coordinate 14,241 downwards.
TCTCTTGCTGGAATGTCTTCCTTCACCATCCCAAATGCTATCTCCTCTATAAGGGGAAGGCTGAAACTCAGAGTTGGTATAATCTTTTCTGTCTTTAATTTTTCAGGGTGTGTTCAGAGTTGCCCTCTTCTATATCAAAGCAATTAATTCTATAATACAGTTATTTGTTCAACAGGCCAAGGAGTATATTTTATTTATCGCTGACATATCTAAGTACCTCTCATGTAGTAAGCTCTTAGTAAATTAAGGAGGGAAGGCAGACAGACATAGGAATGAAGTCAGTTTTCTGGTTGCACATGTGAATGGAATGATTAGGTAAACATTCATTGCCTAATTTGAAGTGCATGAATAACCAATTAAAATGCTGTCTGAAAGAAATGTAAAAAAATGTAAATGAATGGGAAGATACACTATGTTTATGGGTAGGAAGGCAATATTGTTAAGATGTCAATATTACCCAAAATGATCTACAGATTCAACACAGACTTTAACAAAATTCTGACACCCGTTTCTGCAGAAAAAAAGAAAAGCCAATCTTCCAACTCAGCTGGAATTGCAAGGTTTATACCCAGAAGAAGTGCAAGCAAAGGTTTAAACAGATACATGTATGCCTATGTTCATTGCAATAGTATTTGCTATAATCAAAAGGTAGAAACAACCCAAGTGTCCAATCTACAAATGAACTGATAAACAAAATGTTTTATATATACATATACACATACAACAGAATATCATTTTGCTAGAAAAAAGAATGAAGTATTGATACATGCTACAAAACAGGTGAACTAGAAAACATATGCTAAATGAAAGAAGTGAGACATAAATAAATATTGTACAGATTCACTTACATGAAATATTTAGAATAGATAAATTCAGAAAGTAGATTAGAGGTTATCAAGGGCTATGGGAAGAAAAAAATTAGGGATTGTTGCTTAGTGGGTACAGAGTTTGTGTTCAGGGCAACCAGAGTTTTGGAAATAGATATGATGATGGCTGTACAACATTGTAAGTACAACTAATGTCTGTACAATTAAAAATAGTTAAAATGGAAAAAGAAAAAAGGAGTTTGCTGTCGGGTTAATTTCTTGACATGCTTAGGCAGACGCCATTCACACTGAGGTATCAGAAAAATTACCTACTCTTCAACTCAGTGGCCAGTATTCATAATTCCATTCTAAAAGTGTTATTTCTATAAAGCATACCTTCATGCTGCCCAGGTGACTGTGCCATTCTGCTCCACGCATTACTCCCCCTGGAATATTCTCATCTATAAAAGCATTGAGAAATCTGTGATCATCAAGATAATAATACAAGACCCACCTTCTCCAAAGCAACCATAACAACAGTTAATAACAAAGGGTAGGAAAATACCTACCTGACTTATTTGGGCAACTAGGTTGACCCATGTGCATTGATGGATGGTTATTTGCATAAAGAGATGCCAAATGCTTCAGAGTTTCTTTGTTTTCCACTACAAAAAAAATTCATAAATGAGTGGAAAAAATCTAAAAGATTTTTGTCCAAGTTCAACATCATGGACAAAAGTCCTCTCCTTCTAATAAATCCTGTACCCCACTGAAGTTTATTGGGAGAGTGAACTACATAGTTTTGTTTAGTCCAGGATAATTAGAAGACAAAAATGTTTCTTACATTAAAAGATACTGAGTTTATACAGCAGACTACCACACTAAAACACAAACTTGTTTTCATATATTTTACCTCATTTGGGAGCAACTTTGGCCTAATAACAATATATCTTATAAGCTGCATTGAAAACAACCCAAACTATCTCCATATGCTATGACCCCATAGAGATTCAACAAGCAACACTTTAACTTGCCACAAGGTGCAACCTGTCACTCAAGGTTTCAAGCAGGAGAGGGAAACTCTACTGTTAATATTTGGTTACATATGACTTTCTTTAGTTTCCTTTCTGGCAGTACTAGGGGGTTGAACCTAGGGCCTAGTGCATACTTTGCAACTCCTCTACCACGGAGCTATACTCCCAGGCTCTTTTGTATTTTTTTTTTTTTTTTATCTTGAGATAGGTTATTGCTAAGTTACACAGGCTGCCTCTTGCCTTGGACTTGTGATCCTTCTGCCTCCACCTCCCAAGTCACTGGGATTATAGGTGTGAGCCACCGTGCCCAGTGCTGATATGACTTTCTCAAGGCAGGCACTGTATCATATTCACTTTTGTATTCCCATGATCTACACACATCATAATTACTCAATAAATGATTATGAAGTAAACTGAACAGTTGTGACAAGATGGCCAGACTCAATAAAGCTAGGCTTTCATCAGGTCTCACCTCTTTTCTCCAAGAACTATTTGAACTGTTGAAGTACAGTATGAACAGTCTTCTTAGGTTGGTTATTTGCTCATGAAGCATGCTCAAATGCACACCATTTAAAACAATTCAGAAGACACATTACACACTTGGAGTTTCTTAAGCTTAAATAGCATTATTATGTGAAATGACATCCTGCATACCTGTCTGTACTGGCTTGTCATATGGGTATGTGACCAGCACAGAACCACCATCTAAAGCAACAGAAAGACTGAAGTCCTGTTTTTGAATCAAATTTTCAATAATGGCTTTAGTCTCAGGCTGGGAGGCATTATCTAAAAAAGAGAAAAGAAAAATGTAAATGATCAAGTTCTAAATTTTAGTATGAGTATATAAGAAAATATTCTCTGCCTAAGTAGTCTTTGAAACAAATAAGATTTCCACACAGCAAGGTGTTTTTGGCAGCACTGTTTGCAAGAGCAAAAAGACAGAAACAAACCAAATTGTCCATCACTAGAAAATGGTTGGTTGAACTAGACTATTTGATATGTATTAATGTCAAAAAATGTAATCAATAAAAATGTTAAAGATCTTTAGTAAAATGGAAATATGTAAATAATATATTCAGTGAGAAAAGTTACAGAATAATACATATAGTTGATGATGCCATTTAAGTAAATAAGAAACAGGCCCCTCCAAATCCACACACACACACACACACACACACACACACACACACGCTCTCACACTCAGTGTGCCAAAAAATGTATACATGTTTTATGTATTAAAATTGCAATACTCAATATATACTGATAACAAAAGACGAATAAAAGTTTGACTTCTGCAATTACAAGAGGTGCTCAAAGTGGCTACCATCATAGTTCAACTTTGAAAAGTAATACATAGGTTTGTTAGGTGCCGTCGAGTCGGTATCTGACTCATAGCGACCCTCATAGCGTTTTCAATGGCTGACTGTTTCGGGACTGCGTTGGGAGTGGATTGCCAGGTCCTTCTCCCATTTTTGCGGTGCTGGGAATTGAACTCGGGACCTCAGAGACTGCAGCGCAGTGCTCTACCAACTGAGCGAAATCCCAGCCCAATACATAGGTAATATCTCTTAAAATGTATCCACATTTTTTGACACCCCAGTATATATATGGTGTGTGTGAGTACACTTATGCAGAAGTGTAGAGAGAGAAAGAATATACATCTCCATACAAAACTAGTAATGGAACACTCCTATAATACTGATTGAATTCCTGTGGAAAAAAAAATTTGAATTACTTTTGCACAGCAAAAGAAGAAAAATTCAAAATGTTTTCCGGACATCTCCATTTATACTTCACATTCATAATCTACACATGAAAATACTCTTATTACTTATCTACAAAAGAGAATCAACCAATCTCCTACCAAAGAGAAGGCAAATTATCTTCAAAGTACTTTAATGGCCTAAAAATTAGTCTTACTTGTGAAATCTGTATCCAAATCTTTGCCACGGGCATTTGTTTGTCCTATCTTTGAAGTACAGTCTTTCTCTTGTGCTCGTTCTCGCCCATCTGGATTTAGGGAAGGGACAATCACAATCCTACTCCTGTCAACCAACTAAAAAAGAAACAGATATCAATGAATTTGTGAGCTGTATATGGGCTCAACAGGTACTTTTTTTCTGACTCAAACAGAAAGCCTTTGTTGTTTTAAATGCAGTTAAAAGGCAGAACTAAGTTTTTTTTTGTTTTGTTTTTTGTTTTTTTTGTGGTATATGAGAGTTGAACCCAGGGCCTCAGGCATGCTTTGCCAGTGCTCTACCACAGAGCTGCACCTCCAGACCCCCTTTTAAAAATTTTATCTTGAGACAGGGTCTCACTACATTATACAGGTTGCCTCTGGCCTCAAACCTGAGATCTTCCTGCCTCTACCTCCCAAGTCACTGGGATTACAGGTATAAGCCACCATGCTCAGTTAAGAAAATCTTTTTAATGTAAAATAAAGTTCTCCCTTGCTCGAAATAAATTTATTTTGTTTTATTGTGGTTCAGGGGGACTAAAGCCTCACACATACTTTGTAAGCACTCTACCAATTCACTGCACCTGTGGCTCTTTTCATTAAAATTTTTTATCTTGAGTCAGAGTTGTACAGGCTGCCTCTGCCCCTGAACCTGTGATCCTCCTGCCTCTGCCTCGCGACTCACTGGGATTATACGCATTCACCGCTGCACCTGGCTCTGTTTCAAATAAATTTAAAAAGAAACAAAAAACTAATGTTCCCAGTGACCTGTTGGTGACATAGATGGGGTCAGAGAACTACTAACTATAGGAAAATCCAGTCTGCTGCCTGCTTTCCTATGTAAAGTTTAATTAGTACACAGCCATGCCCACTCATTTACATATAATTGCTTTTATGCTATAATGGCAGAGTTGAATAGTTAAAAAGTGTTTGCCCTGCAAAGAATAAAATATACACTATTTGGCCCATCATAGAAAAAGTTTGCTAATCACTAGCTTAAATCAATAATAGTGATGCTATTTTTCTGGATTAAAAATTAGATTGTAAATCAGGTGTGATGGCACATGCCTGTAATCTCAGTGACTCAGGAGGCAGAGGCAGGAGGATCACAAGTTCCAGGACAGAGGCAGCCTGCGCAACTTAGCACAACTCTGTCTCAAAATAAAAACTAAAAACTGGGCTGGAGGTGCAGCTCTGTGGTAGAGCACTTGGCAAGCACATGTGAGGCCCTGTATTCAACCCATACCCACTACTACTACAAAAAAAAATTATATTGTATAACCTGAAAATATCAATGTCTATCTGGACAATGTGATGTTGTTGTTAGGTGCCGTTGAGTTGGTATCTGACTCATAGCGACCCCATGTACGACAGGTGAAACACTATTGTCAGTGCTTCCCTGCTATTCATAAGGTTTTCAATGGTTGATAGTTTTTTTAAGAATGGGTTGCCGGGTCCTTCTCCCAAACCTACAGTACCGGGTGTTCCCAGGCAGTCTCCCATCCAAGTACTACCCAAGCCCGACCCTGCTAAGCTTTAAAGATTTGACAGGATCAGACACCACATTGGTACGGGTGTAGGCTGAACAATAAGATGTTGTTGTTGTTAGGTGCCGTCAAGCCGGTATCTGACTCATAGCGCCCCTCATAGGGTTTTCGATGGCTGACTGTTTTGGGATTGCCTTGGGAGTGGATTGCCAGATCCTTCTCCCATTTTTGTGGTGCTGGGAATTGAACTCGGGACCTCAGAGACTGCAGTGCAGCGCTCTACCAACTGAGCTAAATCCCAACCCGAACAATGAGATAGAAGAGTTCAAATCAGCATGTCAAAAAAAAAAAAAAAGAGGTAAGATATTTATCTTAACTATAATTTTTCTACCAGATGGTCCATAAGCATTAATACCTATAATATGTGGCACAAACTAATTTCTGATATACTTCATGCTACATATTTCTAATAGTAAGTCAGAATAAGTGATCCCTGGCTTATTTATTCTGATAAGATAGTTTAGAGTGAACATATCTGAGACCCTTTAATTAATTGGTTCTTAAATCTCTTCCCTCAGGGAGAGTTTTTTCTAAGGTATACCTTAGGCTTCATCATAGCCTAATGAATAGAACTTCTGGTGGCAGAGATCTCTGGGCATATGTGTATATTTTCTCAAGCTCTCTGGTTACTTCTGACTTTTGAGTCAAAACAAATGGCAATCTAAAGTAATCTCATCTTATGAAAAACTGTTCAAGCCCAATTAAAACAGTAGACCAAATTCTTATAAACTAGTAGTTTTAAAATTCCTGTTAGGTGTTTTACCTAGAATATATAGTCTCTTATAAGCATAAGACTTGTTGTTGTTGTTGTTAGATACTGTCAAGTAGGTGTCGGACTCATAGTGACCCTACGTACAACAGGCAAAACACTACTGTCAGTGCTTCTCTGCTGTTCACAGGGTTTTCAATGGCAGATTGATTTTTGGGAGTTGGTTGCTGGGTCCGTCTCCCAAGCCTGCAGCACTTGGTGTTTCCAGGCAGTCTCCCATCCAAGTACTAACCAGGGCCAACCCTGCTTAGCTTCCAAGATCTGATGGGATCAGATGCCACAGGGCTACAGCTGCAGGCAAGCATAAGACTACTACGTCACAAATCTGGCTCAACATAAGAATAACCTGGGCTGGGAGTGGAACACAATGCTAGACAGGTGCCTAGCATGTATGCAAGACCCTGGGTTCAATCTGTAGTACTGGAATAATCAACATTATCATCATCATCATCATCATCATCATTTAAACTCTGTGGTGGCACACACCTGTAATCCTAGCAGTTGGGAGGCTGAGTTAGGAGGATTATAAATTCCAGGCCTGCCTATACTATATAGTGTGATGCTACCTCAACAAACAACACACAAACAAACAAATAGAATAACCTAAGGAGTTTTTTTGCAGGGGATGGAGGCAGGGGTTTCTGGGAGCCTAAAGAATTTTCAAAGAAATCCCCTCTAGGGATAAAGCCCAGGCACTGTTATTTTTAAAAGCCTCCCAAGTGTTTTTACCATGCAGCCAGGGTTGAAATGCACTGTCTTAGAAACTTTCCCATTTTAAAAAAGAACAAAAAAGTATCTTGCAGATATTATGTGCAACCTATAAGAAGTTATCAATGAAAGGAGCAAAGCAGGCAAATTGGAGAAAAGATAGCCTCTTCAACAAATGGTGCTGGGAAACTTAGATTTCCATCTGCAGAAAAATGAAAACAGACTCGCATCTCTTAATACGTATGAAAAGTTAACCCGAAATGGATAAAAGATCTCAACATAAAAGGAAAGATAGGCAATATGCTCCAACACATAGGCATAGAAAAGCATTTTCTTAATAAGACTCCAACTGCTTAGGAAATTGCAACACACAGATCCCTTCTGATACTAATCATGACTTCAATTTTTTTCCCGATATTTTTTGGGGAGGCAGTCTGGTATAACAAAATTGTGTGGTGCTTTAGAGCAAGATATGCTTGAGTTTATTTATTTTTATTTTGTTATAGGAAAAAGAAGACAAAAAATAAGACTCCACACTTGGTTTTTAAACTCTGGTTTTACTAATTACTGTGAGATATTCTATAAATTTACAAGTATCTCTACTTCAGTTTCTGCATGTATAAATTGGAGATAATCATTCTCACAAGGCTGAGAATTAAATTAATGCTGTATGTTAAGTACTGGGTACAGTATCTGTCACTCAGTGTACATTCAACAAATAGTAGTTTTTTTCCCCTTTCCTAAATTCACCATACACATTGCCAATTAGTGAGTATTATAAAACGATGTACTCTTTCCCTCCTTTTCCAGAGATAACACCGAACTCCTTAGTCATGCACAACTAAGCCCCTGGATCAGTTTTGGAATTCCCAGGGGGATAGAGAGTACCCCAAAACATGGCTGGTCCCAGGAGTTCATCTAGCCTACTTGGAGGACAGACCCCTCTCCTCCGGGGTGAATGACCCTTACCCTATATCTGGGTCATCTGCTCCCACTGAATCCTATGGGGCAAGATAGCAACAGGCCACCTTTGCCATACATCTGGACATCTCACTCTTCCCCCCTCTCATCGAGTGGGCCAAGATGGCACCGAAGGTATGGTAGAATCTAAAGCCCCCCTGACTGGTCATTTCTGATCCAATGCTGTTCCCCTGATTGGCTGTATATGAGGACATATAAACTCGGGAGCTCAGAGTTCAGCAGCCATTCTGAACACCATCCAAGAGAAGCTCACTGGGTCCTTGCAGTTCTTTAAGGGCCCCAGGCCCATTTATTTGTCTGCCTAGCCTAGCCTTCAGCCTTCCTCAGACCTGCCTTCATCATACTTCAACCCACCTGCCACCTCTATCTGACCCCGACCTCTACAACGCCAGATATCCTACATGGACTGACAGCTTCAAGAGGCAAGACTCCGAAAGTTAAGCACAGAGCCCCCGAAGTGGTGACGGCTGTAAGCCAGAAGAGGAACAACACCCAGGAGTCTCTGCCCCAGCGGCAGAGACAGCAGCTGAGTGCTTCCCTTCTCCAACTCCCCTTTCCCCTCTTCCTAATCTTCTATTCCTATCTCCTCCTTTGTGAATAACCCCTGTCGTTTTTCCTATGCTTGAAGCTCTGTTTCAGACACAGCCTTGCCACCGGTACAGCATTAGGGTACCCACCTCTTGCTTCCACCCACAACACAGAGACAGAAACCCCAGAAAGAACCCGACAGATCAAGTTTTTTTCTGTAGTCACAGACAGCTAAAGTAGACAATGCCATATCACTTGCAAAAATCTCTTAGCAGCCAGGATGTCCAACAATTTTTTATGCATTATTTGAAGAGAAAAGCTATGTGTTTCACAACATTTTTCAATACAGCAGTCTATTTTTAATTCACTGAGTGGCAGTCCCTCCGGTTAGAGTATACAGAACTGTGAGTGAAAACTAGAAGGGCACCTCATTTTAAATAAAGGAGTAGACAGCTATAAAGAAGAATGAAATTATGTCACTTGCAGGAAAATGGATAGAACTGGAAACCTCATGTTAAGTGAAAGAAGCCAGACTCAGACAAATATCTCAAATATACTGTATTTTTGCTCCTATGTGGAAGCTAGGGGTGTGTGTGAAAGGAGGACTTGAAACTAAAAGGGGACGTAGTAGGGACACAGAGGAGGAAGGGAAAAAGGGGAAGGCAGAGAGATAATAAAGAGCAATGGAAGAGTAAATACACCCAAATGGAATACTGAATATACTGAATATAATGAAACCCCTTATTTTGTACAATACGTATATACTACTTTAAATAAACAAACAAATAAGTGAATAAATAGAGGTCTGGATGCAAAACTTTAGTATATTTTCCACTAGACCTCTTAATATATACAATGAAATATGATAGATACAATGAATAATGAGTATGTACAAGGATGGTCTATTTTTAAGAGTAACATTTATAATGTACTAAAAGTGCATCTGTGTAAAATCTAACAAGAAATTTAAAATTTTTAAATGATGCCCAGGTATCATTATATCACTAAGCTTTTTCTTTTTAAAGCATGTCAAAAAAGGCTATTTTCTTACTTGGGTCACAACTGGGTTCTTCTTGTAGTTCAGGCAGAGAAATTCTGCCAGAGCCAAAAGCAGTTCGGTGCCAACTGGAGCATTTCCATGGATACCAGCAACAAAACGAATCTTTGGTTCTTCAGGCTCAGATATGTTGGGCTTATTGGAGATTTCAAGAGACCAAATGTGACGATATTCAGCACTCTGTCCCAAACTTTCAAAAGCCAGAAACAGAAAGTCAGTAAATAATCAAGCATTATGTTAAACTTATGGACTTAAAAGCCTTTTAAAGAAGGACCCGGCAACCCACTCCCAAAAATCAATCTGCCATTGAAAACCCTATGAACAGCAGAGAAGCACTGACAATAGTGTTTCCCCTGTTGTACAGAGGGTCGCTATGAGTCGGATACCGACTCGACGGCACCTAACAACAACAACAACAAAGAGCCGGGCATGGTTGTTTACTCTAATCCCAGCAACTTGGGAGGCTGAGGCAGGAGGATTGCAAATTCAAGGCCAGAGGTGGGCTTTAACTTAGTGAAGACCCTCTTTCAAGACAAAAATGGGCTCAGGGTGCAGTTCAGTGGTAAAGCACTTGTAAAGTACATGTGAGGCCCTGGTCCAACCCCCAAAATAGTCTTTTAAAGAATGCATCATTGTATTAGAAAATTTTGTGAAAATTAGTTTTCCTTGACCAAAAAGAGTCAAGTATGAGTAAAATGTTACCAAATTCAGGACAGATTATGATTTAGTTCAGTTTTCCTTCAAATTCAGCCTTTCTCATATACTCTTCACAGTGCTTGCCCTATCTTCTATCATCCAGGTCTTTTTAATTAACTCCCTTAAATTTTTATTATGAAAATACTTAAATAAACATGAATGTAGAGAACCTCTCCATTTTAAATCAAAATTAGTCTATATAAATAAGACACTTCACATTTTACTCTAAATGCAACATCAGTCTCACAGTAAAATCAAGTCAGTGAAAACAAAACAGAGGTCAAATGTTCTGCTTGCCTAGGAGCTCTGAGCTTGAGGCCTGCTTTCTTTAATACAAAAGGAGATTTACAAGGAGATTAAACAGGAAAAATACATTAGGATTAAACTGAGAAAGATCCATAGAATAAAAAAAGTTATTGCTTCCTCATGATGCTATTCAATACTTAGTACCTATTGCTACACCACCTAAAACTCCTGTCCCCCAACACTGGCAGGTATGCCGTATTTGGGGGAAATATCTAACTGAAAAGCATATCTTCAATTAGAAGTTTTAAAACAATTAAGTGATATAAGAAAATAGGTCACAAAATCATGTTTAATTTTGGGCTTATTTTAGAATAAGAAAGTCCATACTCTGTAGCACTAAAATGGATGATTTAAAAAATCTGAACTAGGCAGAAATATTCAAGAATCAGTTGAGAAAGGTAGGTAATTGGCATTGCCAAAGTAGTATCACTCTGCATCTATGAACATTAGAAATCAGAAGTAAGAAGCTAATATTTCTGGTAAAATTAAAAGGACCAATGAAGAAAGACAAAGTAAAAAAGTATAAGGCTAGATAGATTATGTTCATTAGATATCCAGAAGAGAACAATAAGCTGAGAGAAAAATGTAAAGACCTCCCTAGAGTAGGCAAACCACAGGAATCCACTAATCATGGAAATAATTTTGAAGTAACTATAACAAGACCTGACTAGGATCTATCATGAAACAGGGAAAGTGAGGCAGAAAAGCCTCAGAAAATAAAGGAAAATGGTGTCTCAGCCACCAGTCTTATGAGCCAGTAATGCATACTTTCCAAGAGGGGTTCAATCCAACATGTCCCTAAAGCTTCAGGTAACAAAGACTGAATAGAGACTAAATACAGGAATAGGCTTCATTTTCTAATTTGAAAAAAAATATTGCATATGAACCTGACAGGTAAGCTCATCGCTCCAAACTTCACCCTTGCCCAGAGCAAAATATGACAAACTAAGCAATATTTAGTCAGAACATAAATTTGCACCTGAAGAGTGGAAAGCATTTTGAAATCAGTCACAGTAAGCTTTGTTGTTGTTGCTGTTAGGTGCCATCGAGTTGGTATCCGACTCATAGGGACCCTCATAGGGTTTTCAATGGCTGACTGTTTTGGGATTGCCTTGGGAGTGGATTGCCAGGTCCTTCTCCCATTTTTGCGGTGCTGGGAATCGAACTCGGGACCTCAGAGACTGCAGCACATCGCTCTACCAACTGAGCTAAATCCCAGCCCACAGTAAGCTTTAGGAAGAGCAATTTTACATTTTCTAAATGCCCAGAATATGGGTTGCTGATCTAACAAGAAATTCTCCTCCAACGTCCATCACAAAGGGCACCAAGATTCATTTAGAACAATCTCCAAGCAAATATCTGTTACAAAATTAGCAAACTTTAGTTTTCTATATTTTCAGCTCCCAAACATCTCTAAATTAATTATAAGACTCATTCAATATGGCTCATGCTGAATAAGCACTTTTAAAGAAAAAAATTAAAAAGAAAAGAAAGGCAGGGCTGGAGGTGCAGCTCAGTGGTAGAGCTCTTGCCTTGCATGTGCCAAGCCGTGGGTTCAATTCCCCAGTACTGAAGATAAAAATAAACACTTAAAAATAAATAACAGAAAAGAGAGGGAGTAAGAAGGTGATACTTACGTGGTAAGATTTGTAATATGTGGATAGTTCATCACAAGTCCTCTCAAAAACTCTGATAAGTCTTTGTATGAATGGTATCGATAAAGAGCCAGATTTGAGGAGGAGCTTAACATGAGGCCTTCCAAACCATTCTCAGCTGATAGGTCTTTGATTAAAGCTTCAAATTGTTTAGTAGTTGGGTCACTGATGTCTTCTGTGCTGGTGCTATCCCCCCTTCCTTTCTTTGATTCATTGTTTGCATCTGTTGAGGATCGAACAAGGGTGAAGTTGACCTGAATAGCACCTTCACTCTTGACAGTCACATTCTTGGTAACTGGGTTATACCTATAATAAAGCAGATGGATCAGAGCCACACTTCTTCAGCTGCAGTACTTGTGCACTGCGAAAAAGAGGCATGCAGAGCATACATGAATCCAAGGAATAAATGTGGTACATCTTCCTAAAGAGTCAAGTTTTTATCTTTGAGGTGACTTATACTTTTTTAAAAACATTAATTGATAAAGAACAGACACAGGTTATAAAAATGAGTGAGTTTCTAAGATTAAAAATATTTTGTGCTTGCTACAGATACCCCATGTCTCTTGGAATTGAGTCCACTTGCCTGCCATCAGAGTATGTGGGTGGAAAATTTGACAAGGCCTAACTTAGGACATTCTCTACCAAAGACATCATTCTTGCCCTGCTTCTCAGATACCCTGCTGCTTTAGTTTCTCTAATACCCTGCCAAAATGGAAGAAAAACAAAAATTGCCTCATTATTCATTAGTGTGAGGTTCTAACCCTTCCATTTATGGATCACTAAATATTTGAAAGCCTTTTTATCTTAAAAAAAGCACTGTTTTCATGTACAGTCACTCCAATGGATGTTCAAACTAACTCTTTAAATATAAGTCATCTTGGAAGAGGAGAGAAATATCCTTTGGTAGCATTTACCCTTATCAAAACATGAAAAAAGAAAACTACAAGAGGGAAAACTGAGGAGTTTCAGATTAAAGTCAGGTGGCTCCATTCTAAGCTACTTATAATAGACAATCAAGAAAAATTTTTTCTCAAAAAAATAGGAGGAGGATATAACTACATTTTCTTTTTTAATGAATAAATCTAAGCCAGGCGTGGTGGCACATGTCTGAAGTCTCAGCTATTTAGGAGGCTGAGACTCAGGATCACTGGAGCCTAGGAATCCAAGGGAAGCTTGGAGAACATAATGAGCCCCATCTCAAAATCAATCAATCAGTCAATCAATCTATCTTTTTGGAAAGAAAATCCACTTAAAAAAAGATGGAAATGGCCTTAGAGAACCTGCGATCAGAAGAAAATTTCATTGAAGCAATAAAGCAAATGTATAACAGTAAAAAATGAGTGTTTGTGAGAGAGCTTTAAAAGGGTGTGAAAGGGAACAAAGTAGTAGTATCTATTGGACAACATAACTAGAGTATTTGCCAGAACAAGAGTAATATATTTTTTTCCTAACTAACAGGTACTTCCTAGAACTGTTACCAACAGTGAAGGAAATTGCTCACTATGACTGAGACAGGTGGTCAGAGGGGAGAAAGACAAATGTGGGTAATTTCACCAATTTCTTGCACTTGACAATATGGGTACTCATTTTGCCCTTAGAGGAGAGTGAAATCAGCTCTAAACTTCCCCACATTAAACTCCAGGTTGCTCAGTAGGCTCTCTAGGACTTTCAGGAAATAATCTTCCAGAATGGAACCACATTTGTCTTATCTCCAAGCCCTCAATTTTAAAGCATTCATCACTCACCCTCGAGCAGATGCTGTGATTTTGTAAGTTCCCGGAACCAAGAGTCGCCAATAATCTCCAGTTTTGTAAGTAGTCACTGGGTGATTAATTTCAGCAACACTAATGGTGGCATTTAATATACCCCTGCCATCTGTGGCATCAAGGACAAATCCTTTGACACCCTGATGAACCTGCATAAAGGAAAAGAACATCAAAATTTAAGGGTAAAGATCATCATCTAATTACTTTGGAAACTCATATCTAAAAGAATCAGTTGTTAATGTAAACAAATGGAATAAACAGGAACTTAGGAGTTCAGAGTAAAGCTGAATATAAACACTCATTAAAGAAATTATTTTAGTTTCTACAGGCTAATTTTTCATAGGCTAGGTTTGTCTTTATCACAAAGAATATAAATAACACTGTTTAAAGTTTAGGACATTCTCACTATTTCAGAATACAGAATATTCTAC
>VMDO01006201.1:0-103276 GCA_007922755.1 Pedetes capensis | reverse complement strand
ACAAAATAATTCAATCACTTCTAGGAGTTTCATTTTTTGATAGGCAGCGTATCTTTTGTTTCTGGATTTGACATTACTCTGTTTCAGTAGGGGCTGGGATTTAGCTCAGTTGGTAGAGCGCCTCTCTACCGTCTCTGAGGTCCGAGTTCGATTCCCAGCACCACAAAAACGGGAGAAGGACATGGAAACCCACTCCTGAGGCAATCCCGAAACAATCAGCCATTGAAAACCCTATAAGGGTTGCTGTGCGTCGGACACGACTCGATGGCACCTAACAACAACAACAACAACTGTTTCAGTATGCTGACCTTTTGCAAACATTGAGCGTATTCATTTACAAATGCTTTGAGCCAATCTATATATGTCACTTGAATTTGGATTCAATCATAAGTGTTATAGTCAATTTTTGGAAGACTCGGGAAGCTCTGAAGTTTTCATGATAGGTGGCCTCTTGTAGAAGGTAAAAGATTTATAGTCTTAAAAACCAGAACATTCTTTATCACCATCACCTTATGTTTTCTTCCTCTTCCAAAGTCTGCAAGGCTTTTCTTAGCGAAGAACCAAGCCCAAGGGGCAGAAGGAAGAAATATAAATACTTTTATTTGAAGATAAAGATGGTAAGCATTCGCAAACAATATCTGAGGCTTTTAAAACCTTGTCTCCCTTCCAATTTCATCAGCCAAAATCATTATAAATTTCTGTTCTGCTTTTGAAAGAACACCTGCAATGAAGTCATCTTCACTTTCTTAAATTAGTTTCTAGGCTGACTGGCCGGCTCAGGAGGCCAAGGAAATGTTCTGAATGTTCATCCGTCTGAAATTTGTCCCAGCCTCTGTTTCTGGGTGTTAGCCTAAATCTGGAAAAGTTCCCACCCTCAGGATGATTGAGAGAGTCAGAATCTTGAGTCTCAAAGTTATACATAACCAATGAATTTATCACTTTTAGTTGATTAATTTCAAACTCAAGCAAATGCAACAAATTATCTTTTTTTCTTATCTAAAGGCAAAGCCATGTTTTTGATCCCCTGGACCACAAAGGAAAATAAATAAATAAGTAAAGAGTCATATTGAAGACAATGCAGCGTGAAATCATAGAGCAAATTAAAATGATCTTAAAAGTCTCTCTCCTAAAAGTAATTATTATCATCATTATTATTTTTATTTTTATTTTTTTGGCGGTACTGAGAATTGAACCCAGGCATGTACCACAGCTCCCAGCATTTAAATTGCTTAGGTTTACTTGCAATCTTTTTTATTTTTATTTTTCTGGGGTACTACATAATCTCTATTCTACAAAAAACACAAGAGAAAAAGAAAGAAATAAAAGATAACCATAGTAAGTATGCCTTTACAGATTTTAGGCTTTGTTGATTCTGTTTTGTTTATTTCCAGAATGATTTTCTGGATTTGTTTCTGGATTTGACATTACTGTTTCAGTATCATTATATATTTTTATATATATCATATATCACATATGATATCATATATCATATATGTCATACCATATTTTTAAATGGATGAATAGCATTTCATTATATACTGGTTGCCCCTAATGTTTGCATTCAAGTTTTGTTTTATGTTTCTAATAAGACTGATACCTTCTTCTCCAAAAAGAACATATTTTCTGTTTGTTTCACATTGGCATATGGAAAAGTTATTGACTGCTATACGTTCATTATTTTTTAATTTGGCCCCTTTACTAAGATTTCGTTCTCTTAGATTCCAAGTGTTTTAGGGTTGATTCTCTCGGGTTTTTGGGTTATCTAATCATATCATCATGAGAGAAGGGGAGAAGGACATGACAATCCACTCCTGAAGCAATCCTGAAACAATCACCTATTGAAAACCCTTTAAGGGTTGCTATGAATCAGACCGGGGCTGGGATTTAGCTCGGATGGTAGAGCGTTGCGCTGTAGTCTCTGAGGTCCCGAGTTCAATTCCCGGCACTCCAAAAATGGGAGAAGGGCCTGGCAATCCACTCCCAAGGCAATCCCGAAACAGTCGCCATTGAAAACCCTATGAGGGTCGCTATGAGTCGGATACAAGAACAACACGAGTCAGACCAGACTCCACGGCAACTAACAACAATCGTGTTATCAGTATATTGTGAACTTTTTGCCTTCTTCTTTCCAATACGTGTAGTTCATATTTTATTCCAGATGTTGTAACATGGCTCCGACCTTCTTTGCAATGTGACATAGTAATGCTTAAAGTAAACACACTTGCTTTGCTTCTGATTTTAACAGAAATAATGTTTCTCCACTAAGGAAGATGCTGGTCATTTATTTGTATAAATGGTGATGTGAAGGAAGCATTCCTTAGTTCTAGTATTTCCTGAGGGTTTTTTTGTTTGGTTTGGTTTGGTTTGGTGGTACTCGGGGATTGAACCCAGTGCTTTGCATACACTTTGCAAGTCCTCTACCACTAGACTGCACCCCAGGCCCCGTTTTTATTTTTTATCTTGATACAGGGTCTTGCTAAGTTGCTCAGGCTGCCTCGGCCTTGAACTCACAATCCTCCTGACTCCGTCTCCTGAGTCACTGGGATGGCAGGCATGAGCGGCTGCATCTGGCTCCTAAGGACTTTAAAAATGTGGAAATGTGTTTTAGGTGATGTTTAATGCCCTTTAAGCCACCATTGAAAGTGGAAACTACTGACATAAGCGATTATTATAGTAGATTTCCTAATAGTAAGCCCTTTTCAGTCTCAAGATAAGAGAAACTTTCCTTTATTATGATAGAAAATTCATGTTAAGATGTTACTTATATTGCAGCTACTTTATTTAGGACTTAAAAAATATTCTTAAGTGAGGCTGGTCTATAGGTTTTTTTTTCATTTTCTTTGTTAAATACTAGAATCAGGGCTAATTCACTTCAGGAAATGGATTATATCATTTTTTATCTTTTTCTCTTCTCTAGAATAGTTGATATAATCTAATTCCTCAAAGGCATGAAAGAAACCTTTAAGGTATATTAATTGTATTTTAAATATCCTCTGTGGTTTGTAATATATTCACATTTAAAATTTCTTATGTCAATTTTGGTAATAGGCTCAAAAATCATCTTTATTTGAAGATTTTCAGTTACATTTTGTAAAGTAGGATATGATAAGTTCCTATCACTTTGTTCTCACTTCAGTTTAATTCTTAAAACTTTTTATTAGATGTTATTAGTGAGAATAGTACAACGAACCTCTTTCCCTCCTAGCTTCAGGGTGTTGATTTACTAATGGGCAACCTTTTTCAATCCATTTCCTCATTTACTTCTTCCCTCACTGCCACCCCCCATCTTATTATTTTGAACAAATCATATCATCATAATTTCATCTATAAATACTTCAGCATATATCTCTAAAATATACTGACTGTGAAAATAATGAAAACCTCACTACCTAAAACATTGCAGTCTACAGCCATAACATGTTGGCATACGATCTTATCAGATCTTGGAAGTTAAGAAGGGTCAGGCCTGGTTAGCACTTGGATGGGAGACTGCCTGGGAATACTGGGTGTTATAGGTTTGGGAGAAGGACTTGGTAGGCCACTCCTGAAACAATCGGCCACCAAAAAGCCAATGAATAGCAGAGAAGCACTGACATAGTTCTAGGCATGGCACAATGTCAGGTAATGTTTCATCTGTTATTTATAGAGTCACTATGAGTCAGACTTGACTCAACAGCACCTAACAGCAGCAACAACAAAACATTAAGAATATCTATTAATATTATCAAATATCCAATCAATGTTCTTACTTCTCCAGTTCTCTCCTACTTACGTGATTTGTTTGCATACGTATAGTATAATTAGTCGATACGTCTCCTACTTACGTGATTTGTTTGCATACGTACAGTATAATTAGTCGATGCGTCTCCTACGTTTCTATTATGTCCCTCCACCTCTTTTTGCCCTTGAAATTTCTCATTTCTAATTTATTTGCCCATATTTTCTTGATTAGATTTGCCAGAAGTTGATCTATTTTATCTTTTTCTCATTTCTTTTTGTTCATTTTTTCCTATTTCCTTCATTATATTTGCATGGTGTTTGTCTATTATACTTTTTAAAGAACCAAATATTGTATTACATCAAATCCGACACTGTACTCTCTGTGCACCCTGAAACATATTTATCTTATTGAATTTTAGTTTCCTTAGAATCTTTTCCAATCTCATCAAACCTGTTTATCTCATCCTGTGGTCTTAGCTCATTTTACTATTTTTTGGGTGTGTGTGTGTGTGTGTGTGTGTGTGTTTAAGCGGATGTTAATTTCCCATTGACTTTATTTCTGGGTTCTGCGTAAGAGCCTGTGGGAGGGTGGCTAAGCCCACTCAGTGGGCATTCCTTCCCATTCAGTGGCCCACGCAGGGGAAGCGGAGGCCCCATCTTTGATGACAGGCAGAGTTTTCCAGTTTGGGCTTGGGACTTGCTGAGTGGGCTGAGTGCACCTGCACCTTCATACCTGTCTGCCACCTGCAGCTGGGAAGCAATAAACTCAGAAGCTGGAGTGACCTGTTCACCTTGAACTTCTTCCTTAGCTGCAGCCTTCTTGCAACAGCCTGCTCTTCCTTTCCAATTTCCTGAGGTTCGCTGTTGAAGCAGAGAGCCACCACGATTGCCATGGTGTCACAACAGATGCCACCATCTGCAGAACTTCCCTGGCAGAACCAGCTCCTCAGACCCACTGAGGGGCTCCCAGCCATTCTTCCAATGTTTAACCTCACCTCAAAGCTCTCATACATTAACATTCCTATCAACTCCATCATTTGGCCAGAGACTCTAGGGTGTTATTGCAAAACAAACCTGTTCCTCATCTAGTATATGATCTGCCATCTTCCAGTTCTTTTCTTCTTCTTCTTCTTATTTTATTTTATTTTTATTTTTATTTATTTATTTATTTATTTATTTATTTATTTATTTTTGCAGTACTGGGGGTTGAACCCAGGGCCTCACACCTGCATGCTCTGCAAGTGCTGGACCACTGAGCTGCGCCCCCAGCCCACTTATTTTTTAGCTTATTTGAGACAAGGTCTCACTAAGTTACACAGACTGCCTCTGGTCTCGAACTTGCGATCCTCCTGCCTCCGCCTCCCAAGCCGCTGGGATTACAGGCGTTCGCCACCACACCTGGCTTTATTTATTATTTTTTTTTAAGTGCTCTACCACTGGGTCTTTGGCCTCGAACTTGCGATTCTCCTGCCTCTGCCTTCTGAGTCACTGGAGTTACAGGCATATCCCACAGTGCCTGGCCATCTTCCAGGTTTTTTTTTTTTTTTTTTTTTTTTTGCAGTACTGGGTGTTGAACCCAGGGACTCGTGCTTTCATGCTCTGCAAGTGCTAGACCACTAAGCTGCACCTCTAGCCCATTTCTTAACTTTTTGAGACAGGGTCTCGCTAAATTACGCAGGCTGCCTCTGGTCTCAAACTTGCGATCCTCCTGCCTCCACCTCCCGAACCTCTGGGATTATAGGTGTGTGCCACCGCGCCTGGCGCCATCTTCCAGTTTTTAATGTCACCATCTTTGCTCTTATACCATAGCCTTTCCTCCGATTTTGGTTTTCTGATCTTGTTGTATGGATTACAATCTCTGTTTACTCTATTGGCGAGGCCAAACTCTTTCCAAATAACTTATTCCTAATTCCTCTAGGAATAATTTTCGGTTTCCAAAACAATTTATTTCTGATCTGGGTAGTAAATCATTTTCAGAAGTCTCTTCACCCGCCTCTGAGTCACCAGAGCTCGCTCTCTCAGCTTGTTCGAATTTTTATTCCAACGGACAGCACATCCTCCTGGCTTTACCTTTCTAAGGAAAAACATTTATCTCGACTGGATGATGGCCGGCTGAAAACTGTGCTGACCACTCTGTGAGATCACCGGCCATGGCTCATAGCGGTAAATAACACAATGCACTCTAGACAAAAGCGACTTATCAGACGGGGCGACGAATCGTCCAGGACCTCAGCAACGCCCAGGGAACAAGATTTGGTTGCTACATAACTAGAAACAACAGCAACCAAGGAATTGCCCAGCCACCCATTGACTCTTCCACTGTCTACTGCTCGGTGTCTGTTTCTAGGAACCAGACTCCAGAAACTCAGCCAGCACTGCCCCAGGAGAACCAATGTCCCCATCACCCTCTTTACAAAGACCTCCCATCTCGCTGAGCATGACCATTGGCTCATCCTGCTAACACCCTGCTGGTTTCACGTGGGCATCTGCTTGACAGAATCTAACCTGCTTCGAGTATCCTGGCTCTGGGAGGTGGGCTCTTTTTGTTCCCTTTGTTGTTAGGTGCTGTCGAGTCATGTCGACTCATAGCAACCCTCATAGGGTTTTCAATGGCTGACTGCTTCAGGATTGCCTCAGGAGTGGGTTGCCAGGTCCTTCTCCCATTTTTTGCGGTGCCGGGAATCAAACTCGGGAGCTCAGAGATTGCAGAGCGGGGCTCTATCAACTGAGCTAAATCTCAGCCCCCTTTTTTGTTCCCTAGCATATGCTATACTAGAAGGCTCATGAACAGGGAGAATGGCAGGGGAGTAGGTCCCTGAAAAATCTGCTGTGCTTAGCAAGCTTAGTGATGGATCAGGCTCCTCTGCCACCAACCCCAAGTCTGGAAAGCCTTCCTCTGTGGTGGCTTTGCGTACAGGCGTGGGTCTTCAATTACACCCTGAGCTTGGGGAAGGAGAGATATGAAGAAAGTCTCAATCTCTCCTTGCGCTAACTCTAGGGGTCTTCCTGCCTGGAAGGAATTTATTTTCCCAAATGAAATATATCACCAATAATATCTCCCCCAAATTCTCCATTTCATAACTCACCAAACGCCGTGGTAGTTTTAATTTGAGTCTCTGAGTGGAAATACATGTATGTGGAAAGAAAGAGAAGTAAATTCTGATCAGTAACACGATAGAGAACCAGTGGCACAGTTTCTGGGTCAGTACAGACCCCGGGTACATGAGCTGAGAACAGAATTTGTGCAGGGATGGCTTTGAGCAAATCAACCACCTGTGGAAGGGCATTTAGAATAAGTTATCTGTAAGCAGAATTGTGGGCTGGGATTTGGCTCAGTTGGTAGAGTGCTGCGCTGCAGTCTCTGAGGTCCCAAGTTCAATTCCCAGCACTACAAAAATGGGAGAAGGGCCTGGCAATCCACTCCCAAGGCAATCCCGAAATAGTCAGCCATTGAAAACCCTATGAGGGTCACTATGAGTCAGATACCGACTCAATGGCACCTAACAACAACAACAAGCAGAATTGTAGAGGTAATGTCCTCTGACTTTATGAAATTACAAAGTCATTTACCTATTAGAAAACGTTTCTTTTTTCCTTGACAAAAAGGATGCATGCTTTTCATTATGCCAGGACACTGGATATTTACATAGAAAACAATAAAGTTAGAACTCTGCCTCACAACAGACACAAGAACTAACTCAAAATGAATCAGGCCCAGATGTCGGAGCCAAAAGTATAAAATAAGCAAATGGTCAATAAGCACGTGAAAAGATGTTCTGTGTCATTAGTCATTACAGAAACGTAATGGAAACAGCATCTGATCTATCTCACAGCCTCTAAGATAGCTAATGTCAAAGAGAAAGACAGAAAAGAAAAAAAAGAATGAATGAAAGCAAGTCGGTGTTCGAAAGGATGTGGAGAAACTTGAACCCTCATTCATTGCTGGTGGGAGTTTAAAATAAGGCAGCTGCTTTGGAAAACAGCCTGGCCATTACTCAAAAGCTGATCATAAAGTTACCATATGACCCAGCAATTCCACTCCATGATTATTGAAAACATATGGCCACACAAAAATTGGTACAGAAATGTTCATCACAACATTATGCTCAAGATCCAAAGATCAGAAAAGCCCAAATATGCATCAGCCAATAAAGGAATAAACAAAAGGAGTATATCATTCACCGTAAAAAAAAAAAAAAAAATGAGGCATTAACACATGCTGAGCACGGATGGGGCTTGAAAATGGTGTGTTACATGAAAGGAAACGGTCACAAAATACCACTTATTGTCTGATTACATTTATGTTATAAGTCTTTAATAGGCAAATCTATTGAGAAAGAAAGAAGGGCTGGGATTTAGCTCAGTTGGTAGAGCGCCACTCTGCAGTCTCTGAGGTCCCGAGTTTGATTCCCAGCACCACAAAAATAGGAGAAGGACGTGGCAACCCACTCCCAAGGCAATCCCG
This sequence comes from Pedetes capensis, assembly GCA_007922755.1. NCBI lineage: Eukaryota > Metazoa > Chordata > Mammalia > Rodentia > Pedetidae > Pedetes > Pedetes capensis. Next base: position 95,091 of record VMDO01006201.1, on the reverse strand, counting down.
AAACAATCAGCCATTGAAAACCCTATAAGGTTCGCTATGAGTTGGACATGACTCGATGGCACCTAACAACAATAATAACAACATTGAGAAAGAAAACAGATTAGTGGTTGTAAAGGGCTTGGTGGAGACACAGAGAAACACGGCAAATGGGTACAGTTTTTCTTTGGGGTGATGAAAATCTTCTAAAATAAGAGCGTGCTGAGGTTGCACAACTCTGTGAGTAGATGAAAAACATTGAATCATGGACTTTCCAAAGGTAAAATTTGTGGTATGTGACTTATACCTCAGGGAAGCTGTCATTTTCAAAAGTCATGCATGAGGTTATTATTTGAATTTTACCCAAAACATTGCTCACTTATCATAGATTTATTCATGATATGCTTATTGAATGAAGTATGTTGTTGTTGTTGTTGTTGTTGTTGTTAGTTGTCATCAAGTTGGTGTCTGACTCATAGCAACCCTACATACAACAGGTAAAACAGTATTTTCAGTGCCTCTCTGCTATTCATGGGCTGGGATTTAGCTCAGTGGGTAGAGCGCTGCGCTGCAGTCTCTGAGGCCCCAAGTTCAATTCCCAGCACTGCAAAAATGGGAGAAGGACCTGGCAACCCACTCCCAAGGCAATCCCGAAGCACTCAGCCATTGAAAACCCTATGAGGGTCGCTATGAGTCGGATACGGACTCGACGGCACCTAACAACAACAACAACTGCTATTCATAGGGTTTTCAATGGCTGATTGTTTTCGGAAGTGGGTTGCCAGGTCCTTCTCCGAAGCCTACAGCACCTGGTGTTCCCAGGCAGTCTCCCATCCAGGTACTAACCAGGCCCGACCCGAGATCTGACGGGATTGGATGCCACAATGCTACAGGTGCAAGATGAATGAAGTATAGGCCTAGCTTAATTAAAAATTATAAAAATAAAAAATTATAAAGAACTTGAAGTTCCAAATTAAAGAGTTTTTAAAAAGCAAAGTAAAAGAAAGCAGAAGGAAGGAGGTAGTGTAGGTGTGTTAGCTGAGTTTTTGTTGCTGTGACAAAGTACTCAAGATAAACAACATAAGAAAGGAAAAGTCTATTTTGGCTCATGGGTTCAGGAGGTCCAGTCCATGGCCGGCGAGTTCCATTGCTTGGGGCCTGAGGTGAGGCAGAGCATCATGGCGGCCAAAGGGTGTGGTCGAGGCTGCTCATCCCATGGTGACTGGGCAGCAGGATGTGGGGAGAGAAGGGGCAGAGTACAAGATTGCATCTTCAAAGGCACACCCTAAGGACATACTTTTTCCAGCTAGGGCCCCCACCCCTGAAGTTTCCAAGACCTATGAACAAAAAAATGATAACAGAGAAATGAAGGAAGTTTCAAAAATAATAAGCATTTCACTTCTGCCCATGAGGGAACAAGACCCAACTTTCCCTTCTCACTGCAAACCACTTGACACCTAGGCAACTGTTTTCACTCATTGCTCAATAAATAGCACAGTACTACTGTATTAGTCAGTTGTTTGTTGCTATAACAAAATACCTGAGACTGGATAATATATAAAGAAAAGAGGCTTATTTAGCTCACAGTTTTGGAGGCTGAAAGTCCAAGACCAGGCAGCCCCATTGTTTTACCTGCTGGTAAAGGCCTCTTTAGCCACATCACCATGTCACATCAGGGTGGATAGCATCATGGTGGAAGCATATGTGAGAGATGGATATCACATGGTGAGAGACAGGAAGGCAGAAGAAGAGGAGGAGTCATATTCACTGTTTCATAGCACCTCACTCTCAAGAGAACTAATGCTCTTCCAAGGGCAGCATTCTAATGACCTAATCACTTTCCCCACTCTTAAAAGTCCCACCACCTCTCACATCTCATTGAGGATCAACTTTCATCACATGAAATTTTGGGGCATAAACCACAACTAGACCATAGCAAGGGGCTGGGATTTAGCTTGGTGGGTAGAGCGCTGCGCTGCAGTCTCTGAGGTCCCAAGTTCAATTCCCAGCACTGCAAAAATGGGAGAAGGACCTGGCAATCCACTCCCAAGGCAATCCCAAAACAGTCAGCCATTGAAAACCCTATGAGGGTCGCTATGAGTCGGATACCGACTCGACGGCACCTAACAACAACAACAACAGACCATAGCAACTGTCACCCCAGTAAAAGACAAACATAAAAGATAATGTCTATGATTACCCTAACTTTCTATCTGGAGGCATTTACCAGACTGTACTCACAGAAATAGCATCATAAGTGGAACACATTGGCCTCCATAAGGTGAACAGAAAGAGATCATTGTTCATGAGGGCTGAAGCTACAGGAAATTCCAGGGCAGAATTCCAAAGAGGAAGGAGCTGCCCAGAAAAATAGCTGAGAAATATGCACAGAGTCTCTTTGAGTTCTTCCTGAGTACTGAGCTGTCCCCACGTACCATGAATGTCAATAACAAGGGCCAAAGAATGACCAGGGGAGATGTTTGAATTCTGACTATTCAGAGTGGAGGCAGTCCAAAACCAACACAAAGCAGTCACCGATCAGCCCAGAGAAGTCAGTCACGCCATGTTACCAGGACGGGGCCACTGGTGGAATGAAGTGGCTCTGGCCACGGTCTAGAAAAGCTTTAGAATAGGCCTCCCAGGCATCAGTCTCATCTTCAAGTTATTTCGCTGCCTTCTAAAACAAAGCCTGCTTGCAGCTATACCACTGTGGCATCCAATCCCATCAGATCTGGGAAGCTAAGCAAGACAGGGCCTGGTTAGTACTTGGATGGGAGACCACCTGGGAACACCAGATGCTATAGGCTTGGGAGAAGGACCCCGCAACCCATTCTCAAGAAACAATCAGCCATTGACAATCCTATGAATGGCAGAGAAGCAGTAACAATACTGTTTTACCTGTTGTACATAGATAGGGTCGCTATGAGTTGGAGACTGACTTGACAGCACCTAACAACAACAAAACAAAGCCTAGCATTCTGTAAAGGAAAGCAGCATAATCTAGAACCTAAAACACATCATTTATCATATTCTGCCAAAAATTACCAAACATACACAGAAAAGTGCCTAGTAACTAGGAGAAATATTAACCCTTAGAAGCAAACCAGAAATGACAGATGATGGAATTAGCAGGCAAGGATATTACAACAGATTTATTCACTATATTTGAATATTTCAAAGCAAACAGAAACCTAGTGAGGATGTTGTTTTTGTTAGGTGCCGTTGAGTTGGATCCAACTCATAGCAACCCTATGTATAACAGAACATAACAGTACCCGACACTGTGCTCTACCCATGATCATTTTTCAATTTTATTTGATTTTTATGTTTATGTGTGAGTCCATTGTTGCACCACTGTGTTTCTTCTCATTTTGGGTCATACTCTATCAACAAAAGGAGCTCCCAGGGCCACTTCTCCATGCCCTTCACTAAGATCAACTCTTAGTGCCCATCACTAAGAGGCAACTCTTCCCTAAGTTTTCTTTTGAATGCCCTCCAACCTGGGGGCCTCATTCTCCAGCACTATATTTGACAGTGCTTCTCTGCCATTCATAGGGTTTTCAATGGCTAATTGTTTTAGTACTGGGTTGCTGGGTCCTTTTCCCTAGTCCCTCTTAGTCTGGAAGCTCAGCTGAGACCCATCCACCACAGGTGCCCCTGTTGGTATCTGAAATATTGGTGGCATAGCTTTCATCATCACAGCAACATACCAGCCTCCACAGCATGACAAGCTGATAGATATGTGAGGATAGAAATAGAATAAATTCAAAAGAACCAAATGGAACTTCAAGTGATAAAAATATAATAGTTGAAATTTTAAAAATTAGGGGAAGGAATAATCGTAGACTGGATGCTCTGCAAGGAAAAATCAATAAATGTGTAGACAGGGCAGTAGAATTTATCCAAGTGAAAATGAGAGGAAAAAAAAGCCTGGGAAACAATATGGATGGAGCCTCTGTGATCTATGGAAAAATATAAATTCCTCCATATAACAGTAATTGAAATCCTTGAAACAGAAAGGCAGAAAAGGATTTGAAGAAATAATGTTTAAAAGGTCTCCAAATTTGATGAAAATTATGTAGGTAGAAACCTAAAAAGCTCAACAATTCCCCTGTAGGATAAAGACACACACACACACACACACACACACACACACACACACACACACTGATGAAACATCATAATTAAATAGCTTAAAATACTGATAGAAAAATTATGAGCTGCATGACTGTAATCCCAGCACTTGGGAGCCTGAGGCAGGAGGCTTATTGGTTCAAGGCCAGCCTGGGCAAATAGTGAGATCCTTTCTCAAAAGAACAAAACAAAACAGAATAAAATAAAAACAATTCTTAAAAGTAGAGAGAGAAAATGAATATACATGCAAAGGAAGAAAGTAGGAATGACTACAGACTTCTAATCAGAAACTATGCTGCACAAAAGACAATAAATGATATTTTAAAGGTAATGGCAGACAGATGAATAGATAAATCAATAAGGCTATTAACCTGTAATTATATATTTGTGGAAAATAATCCTTCAAAAATGGAAATAAAATCTCTTTCAAACAAACACAAGCTGCAAGAATTCACTTCCAAGAGACCTACACTATAATACACTTAAATTGTTAAAACCATAAGAATAAGAAACCTATGATCACATTGAAACTGGATCTATCAAAAAGAATATAGAGTGCTAAATTGATCAGTATATGGGTACACATAAAATTTTTTGCCCCATTAAAAATTCCTTTAAAAGATACTTGAATATTTAAGGCAAAAATAGTAAAAAAACATATTTTGGGTTTAAATTACATGAGAAATCAACTATATGACAATAGTAGCACAACAAATGGCAGTCAAAAATGATCCCAACAAGAATTATAAGAATTATACATTACACAAGAAATGACATATTTATATTTTGAATATGATAAGTCAAAGTTGTCTGCAGCCCTACCACTGTGGTGTCTGATCCTGTCAGATCTCAGAAGCTAAACAGGGTTGGGCCTGGTTAGCACTTGGATGGGAGACCACCTGGGAACACCAGGTGCTGTAGGCATGGGAGAGGGACTGGGCAACCCACTCTTAAAAATCAGTCTGCCATTGAAAACCCTATGAATAGCAGAGAAGCACTAACAATAGTGTTCCATCTGTTGTGCGTAGGGGTGCTCTGAGTCAGACACCCACTTGACAGCACCTAACAACAACAACAACAACAACAAGGCCAAAGTTGAATATTTTGAATCTTAGAATAACTACTTTAAAAAAAAAAAAGAGTAAGCTTATAGCCCAATAGTGTATATAAATTTTTTCTTGTTTTTGTTAAGTCCTATAGAGTCATGTCTGACTCAGAGTGACCCTACGTGCAACAGAGCAAAACAATACCAAATACTGTGCCATGCACATGGTCTTTTTTTAAATATTGGAGTCAGCTACCATGTTTCTTCTCATTTTGAGTTGTGTCACATCAGTAAATGGAGGTCCCAGGGGCTTTACTTGATTCCCATCATTAGGATCAACTCTTCTCTGAGGAGGCAACTTTTCCTTTGTCATCTTTTCAATGCTTTCCAACCTGGGAGGCTCATTTTCTGGCACTGTATTTGACAGTGCTTTTCAGCTGTTCATAGGGTTTTCAATGGAAAATTGTTTTGGTAGTGGGCTGCTGGGCCCTTCTCCATAGTCTGTCTTAGTCTGGAAGCTACACTGAAACCTGTCCACCATGGGTGGTTGTGCTCATATCTGAGATACTAGTGGCATAGCTCTCAACATCACAAAACATGCAAGCCCTCAATAGCATGACAATCTGACAGACATGGGATGTATGTGGAAATAGAACAGTAAAATGTATACATCTAATCCAAAAGAAAGCTGTAACTGAGAGAAAAATAAAGGAGGGTCAGGACATACATTACTCAGTTGCCGCTGATGCAACAGAGAAGCCAACCCAAACAAACTTATGGAAGAAAAAGGTTACTGTAAGCTCACAATTGGGCTGGGATTTAGCTCAGTTGGTAGAGCGCTGCTCTGCAGTCTCTGAGGTCCCGAGTTCAATTCCCAGCACTGCAAAAATGGAAGAAGGACCTGGCAATCCACTCCCAAGGCAATCCCGAAACAGTCAGCCATTGAAAACCCTATGAGGGTTGCTATGAGTTGGATACCGGCTTGACGGCACCTAATAACAACAATAAGCTCACAATTAGAACACCAGCCCATAATGGCAGTGGCAGCAGGCATAGCAGCAGCAGAAGACAGGGCCCAGGCAGATGACCTTATACCTTTGTGAGCAGGAAGCAGAGAGAGAGAGAGAGGAGCCACAGATCTGGGGTAAAGACCTCCAAAGATCCAGCCCCAGGGAACTACCTTCACCAAGCTAGACCTCCCTGTCAATGTTCCACAACTCCCATGACATTGCTACCCACTGGGGACCAAATGATAAAGCACATGACCTTTGGGGGAATACTTTATATTCAAACCATGACACTCCCTGGCTCCCAAAGGTCCATGGTCACCTTGTAATGCAAAATGCATGCAGTCCAACTTCAAGAGTCTCCCCCAATCTTAACAATCTCAACCATATTCACAAGTCCAAGTCTCCCCTGAGACTCAAGGCAAACTTAGCTGTGGCCCCCTGTTGTTGTTGTTGTTGTTAGGTGCCATCGAGTCGGTATCCGACTCATAGTGACCCTCATAGGGTTTTCAATGGCTGACTGTTTTGGGATTGCCTTGGGAGTGGATTGCCAGGCCCTTCTCCCATTTTTGTGGTGCTAGGCATTGAACTCGGGACCTCAGAGACTGCAGCGCAGCGTTCTACCAACTGAGCTAAATCCCAGCCCATAAGAAACAAAAAACAGGTTACACACTTCTAACATATAGTGGCACAGAGTAAGCATTTCCATTCCAAAAGGCAGGAATGGGGCACAAAGAGGAAAGACTGGTCCACAGCAAGACCAATATCCCACAGGACAAACAAATCCCGTAGGTTCAAGCCTGGTATCTGGCACAGGTGACATCATCTGGCATGCAAATCATCTGGGCTCAAACAGGCTCAGACAGTTCTGCCCCCATGGCCCTCTTGGGCTGGCTCCATTTCTTGCCAGCAGCTTCCCTTGGCACATATTTTACAGTGTGGGCATCTTTCACATCCTAGGGTCTCCATTGCTGCTTGCGCTCCACCCTCGAAGCATCACACATCCACCCTTCGGGACCTCTCCTCAGGGCAGCCAATCCTGGTTCACGTTGTCTGGCCTCACTGGCTATCTTCTGAAACCTTGGTGGGAGCCTTCATGACCCCTTAACTCTTGGATTCTTCAGGCCTTCAAAACCAGTACCACAATGATGTAGGCAGGGTTGCTGCTATCTTAAGAGGTTGTTGTTGTTAGGTGCCGTCAAGCGAGTTCGACTCATAGCGACCCTCATAGCGTTTTCCATGGCTGACTGTTTCAGGATTGCCTTGGGAGTGGGCTGCCACGTCCTTCTCGCATTTTGCGGTGCTGGGAATTGAAATTGGGACCTCAGAGACTGCAGAGCAGTGCTCTACCAACTGAGCTAAATCCCAACCCATCTTAAGACATGACCTGGCCCTTTTGGACCATGGCTGCAGTAGCAGCCTGTGTATGCCCAGGCTGAGAAACCATCTTCCTGGGTGGCCCCCTTTCAGCAGGGGACCTGGAGGCATTTGCCTTTCAGACACTCCCTTTCCATTCCCTGGAGGCTTAGATGGGAGGGGTCTGGCTAACTCCTTCTGTGCCCTGAGAGAATTTCTTTTGTCCCAGTGGAAAGGTTGATACTTCCCCTTCACTGTGGCTTATCTTTTCAACAATTAATGACTCCAGGCTGGAACCAGCCATGTCTGCAGTAACCTCACACCAGCCACAGCTTTATCACTCTTTCAAAATGCACATTTAAAAAAATCTTCCTGTTCTGCCATTTTCTCTATTTTTCCATAAATCTTGCTGAACACAGCACCAGTAACTATGTCATGGCCTCTCTAACTCATCACCCTCATGATGTTTTCTTTTGCCAAGTTAAGTAGTTCATACCTTTAAACTCAGCCTTATTTAAATCTTTAGGGCATGGACAAAATGCAGATAATCTCTTTGCTAGGATATAACATGGATGGCCTCTAGTCCAATGTCCCATTGAGTCTTGACTTTCCTGTAAAACACTGGGAGCCCTGTTTGCATTTCTACTGGTAGGGGCATTCTGGTCTTCTACACCCTCACCAGAACCACCCATCAAGCCCACCAAGGCTTCTCTTGTCTGTATCCCCAAACTTTTTCAAACTCCTCCTGTAAGCAAGTTCCAAAGGCATAAGAATAATACGGCTAAGTTTCTGTACAGTAATGACCCCACTCTTCAGTACCAAATTTCTGTGTTAGCTGCCATTTCTTTTTTGTTGTTGTTGTTTTTGTTTTGTTTTGTTTTTTTGATTTTTGCGGTACTGGGGGTTGAACCCAGGGCCTCGTGCCTGCATGCTTTACAAATGCTGGACCACTGAGCTGCGCCCCCAGCCCATTTTTTTACTTTTTGAGATATAGTCTCACTAAGTTTGGCAGACTACCTCTGGTCTCTAAATTCTCCTGCCTCCGCCTCCTGAGCCGCTGGGTTTACAGGGGGGCACCACCACACCCGGCAGCTGCCATTTCTATAGCAGAAAAACCAACCCCAAAAAACTTATAGAAGAAAAGGCTTACTGGAAGCTCACATTAGAATACCAGTCCTTAAGAGTAGTGGAGCAGGAGGCAGGGGCCATGGTAGATGACCTCACATGTTCATGAGCAGGAAGCAGAGAGAGAGGAGAGAGAGGAAACACACGTCTGGGATAAAAACCTCCAAAGGCCTGCCCCAGGGAACTGCTTCCACCAAACAAGACCCACCTCCTAAAGTCCCACCACCCCCAGAATCGCGCCACCATCCGAGGACTGAACATTAATGCAGGTGACCGTTGGGGGACCCTTTCTATTTAAACCATGACAAGATAAATAGGAAAAAAAAAAAAAAAAAGATGGAAGTGTTAAACTCAACCATCTAGTAATTACATAACATGGAATGATAACATTCTAATTAAAAACAGCTTCTAAGACTAAAAGAGGGCTGGGATTTAGCTCAGTTGGTAGAGCGCTGCGCTGCAGTCTCTGAGGTCCCGAGTTCGATTCCCAGCACCACAAAAATGGGAGAAGGACCTGGCAATCCATTCCCAAGGCAATCCCGAAACAGTCAGCCATTGAAAACCCTATGAGGGTCGCTATGAGTCGGATACCGACTCCACGGCACCTAACAACAACAACAAGAAGAGTAAAAGAAAGACAGAACCGTCTGATCTACACAAAACCTACTTTAAATGTGACAACAAAGATGGGTAAAATGCTGTCCATAGAGGCTCTGTTCCAACAATAATCAAAGTAGAGCAGGACGGGTTATACTAACATCAAAGAAAACAGATTCCAGAAAAAAATCGTTACTAATAGGCATAAAGAAGGACATTTCGTACTGGCAGAGGGCTAATTCATCACAGAGACATAGCATTCTTAATGAACACAAAAAAATGAAGCAAAAACTGGTTGACCTAAAAGAAAAATAGGCAAATCCACAATGATAGTTGGAAAAGTCTACCCTCTTTTCTTCACAGTTGTGAAAGAAGTAAAGAGAAACCCAGGAAAGACATAAAAGAGTTGAACAACACCATTTCTGAACTTGACTAATTGAAGTAAACGTGTCTATACAACCACAGAATGTTTTTTCTTTTCAAGTACACCAAGATAGGCCATGTGTTGGGCCAAAGAACATGCCTCAACGAATTTAGAAGGATTGAAATCAGGCAAAGTTTGTGCACTGCCCACAATAGAATTTAATAAGTCAACAACAGAAGAATCTGGAAAATCCCCAAATATTTATAAATTAACATTTTACATAGCTCATGGGTCAAAGAAGCCACAAGAAGCCTTGACAATATTTGAACTAGATAGGAATAAAAACACGACGTCCTAAAATTCGTAGGATGGTGCTAAGAAAGGATCTATACTTCTACCTTAACAGACTGGAAAAAAATAGGCAAGCTAAATCCAAAAATTGAAAAAAAGAAAAAATATACATGGAGATAGCCATCGATGAAATAAAAATGAAATAAAAAGCAAATAATAATAACTACAACATAAGTGAAGCTCACAGCTGGTTCTTTGGGAGAAAAAAAATCAATGAAATTGGTGAATGTTTAAATAGATTTAGAAAAAAGGAAGAAGAAACAAATTAACCACATCAGGAATGAAATGCATCACTACAGATCCAATAGACTTCAGAAAGATAACAGGGAACTATTATGACCAATTTTATTCCAAATACTTCCAGAACTTAAATGAAACATATTCTTTGTTATAGTGTGACTTTGTTTGCATTAGAGAATGTTTTTATTCTTAGGAGATAGCTACAGAAACATCTAAAGTGTAACTCACTTCAAATAGTTCAGTAAAATGTTGACAATTGTTGAACATAAGTAGTAAATATAGGAATGTTCATAGCATTCTTCTTTTACCTTTTCTGCATATGGTTAGGCTGGGATTTAGCTCAGTTGGTAGAGCCCTGCGATGCAGTCTCTGAGGTCCTGAGTTCAATTCCCAGCACCGCAAAAATGGGAGACGGGCCTGGCAATCCACTCCCAAGGCAATCCCGAAACAGTCAGCCATTGAAAACCCTATGAGGGTCGCTATGAGTCGGATACCGACTCGACGGCACACAACAACAGCAACAAGCATATGGTTGGCTCTCCCTATCTGCACATCCTACATCTTTGGACTCAACCCATGGTGTGGATGGAAAAGATTTGAGAAAAAAAAAATTCCATCGGTACTGAACACATCATAGACTTTCTTCTTGTCATTGTTAAAGAATAAAGTATAACAATTATTTATATAACAATTACATTATATTGGATATACAAGTAATCCAAGTATGATTTAAAATATATAGGAGGGTGTGCATCATTTCTACACAAATATTCCACCAGCTTATATGAGGGACTTGAACCGCCTTGGGTTTTGGTATCTTTGGGAGCCCTGAAGCTAATACTCCACATATTCTGATGGATAATTGCATTTAGAAATGTTTATAATACAAAATTGGGGAAAATAGAAGCCCCTTGTTGGAAGTGCCATTTGAAATAGGGCTGTGGACGATAAGGTCAGTGTCCTGTTTTGTCACTCAGAGGGCAGCACCATGACCCTCCTTCTGTGTCAGGATGAAGCTTCCTGGTGACGCAGGTGGACTGCAGAACCTCCCACAGGACAAAGGCAGTGAGGAAGGATGGATCATTGAACAGTTAGTTGGCCTTGCCTCTTTCTCTAGTAGCAAGGACCAAACAAACAAAAAATTCTATCTTCAAATAGCTCCATTTAGCCTTTAGCCACTAGAAATAGCTTGAAAAATGCCCAACGCCATGAGCGTTGGGCCCTGCTCTGTAAACAGAGACCTGACCTACTTAATTCTTCCCAGAGGTTGGGGAAAGAGGCTTGACTCACGCAGACATGAAACTGTGGCTTAATTGGATACTAATTACTCAGAAGATGTGTTTACTGAAACTTCCCATAAACCAAGCTGGGTCTGAAATGAGAGCGTGCATAAAAAGCTAGGCACGGCCAGGCAAATGACACAAATAAACTTATCCGTCCTCAAAGTCCTTTTTTTCGGCAATGATGTTGCTGATTGCACAAGAATAAACAATACAAGAGTTGATAAAATCCCCATTTAAGGGCTGGGAGTTTTCATCCATTTCCAAGGGACTATACGTCTGGAAATATTGGGAAGTTTGTATTGCCAGTCTAAAGCCAAGTTGGATGAGACGAGCAGAATTTCCCATATTCTGATAACTCTCAGCGGTGAGAAAATCTGTGAAGAACACAGATGATTGTATGTTTACTGATTTCAGTCCTTTTTTTTTTTTTTTTTTTTTTTTTTTTTTAGGTACTGGGAGTTGAACCCAGGTCCTCACGCCTGCATGTTTTGCAAGTGCTGGACCACTGAGCTGCGCCCCCAGCCCTTTTTCTTTTACTTTTTGAGACAGGGTCTCCCTAAATTACGCAGACTGCCTCTGGTCTCGAATTTGCGATTCTCCCGCCTCCGCCTCCCGAGCTGCTGGGATTACAGGCATGCGCCACCGCGCCCGGCTGATTTCAGTCCTGTACACAGAAAAGAGGGCTGATCATGAGGCTTCCTGGTGTCCTGGGGCCACGGCTGACAACCGGGCAACAGAAGACCCCCTTGGTCTTGGAGGCTGACTTGAGAGGGAGTAACAGATGGGAATGGGAGAAGCGCCTGGCAATCCACTCCCAAGGCAATCCCGAAGCACTCAGCCATTGAAAACCCTGTGAGGGTCACTATGAGTCGGATACCGACTCGACGGCACCTAACAACAACAACAACAGATGGGAAGAGCGCCACACCGGGCCAGCCTGGAGGACATTACCCAAAGGGAACCAAGCCCCTCACAGAAGGACGGGTATCACATGTTCTTGCTCAGACCTGGAAGCCAAAGACTGGATTTCCTAGAAGCGGAGAGTAGTACAGTTGTTGCTAGAGAGGATGGAGGGCGGGGAGTGGGGAGAGACGGGAAGGCTGGCTGGCAAATACTCCCGCACAGTAACATAGGATGCACCAGCGCCAGTGGTCTACAGTTCAGTTCAGTGACCACAGTTCACAGCAATTTATAATTCATCTCATGAGGAACTAGAGTGAGGTGTTCTAAGAAGCCCAAAGAAATGACAAATGCTTGTTGTGCTGTTGTTGTTGGGTGCCATCAATTTGGTGCCCAACTCATAGTGATCCTGCGTACAACAGGCGAAACACTATTGGCAGAGCTTCTTTGCTGTTCATAGGGTTTTCAATGGTTGATTGGTTTTTGGGAGTGAGTTACCAGGTTCTCTTCCCAAGGCTACAGCACCTGGTGTTCCCAGGTGGTCTCCCATCCAAGGACTAACCAGGCCCGACATGCTTAGCTTCTGGGATTTGACATGATCCGACACCACAGTGCTACAGCTACAGGCGGACTCAATGGCGGGTTGTTTTTTGAGAGTGGGTTGCCAGGTCCAAGTCTCCCAAGCCTACAGCAGCTGGTGTTCCCAGGTGGTCTCCCATCCAGGTACTAACCAGGCCGGACCCTGCTTTGCTTGGGAGATCTGACGGGATCAGAGGCCACAGTGGTCCCACCGCAGGTGGACAAATGCTTAAGGCAATAAAAATGCTAATTACTCAGATTTGACCATTTCAAGTTGTACACGTGTATTAAATTATCACACTCTTTTACTCCACCAATATGTGCAATTACTAAATGTCAGTATAACACACTTTTTGAAAAAAAAATGTGTGGAAAATATATTGCTGTTCTTCCAAATGTTATATCACAGGTTATTCACTTTTTATTTATGCTATTTGCATTCCATAATAAAAATGAACTTTTAAAAGACAAAAAACAACTTGCAGGAAGTAATCAAACCAACTTCTTATTTTCTTATGATCCATTTGTTCAATCGAACATCTCAATCGCTCAATACTATTATAGATACCAGGTATAAAATTGATATGTACCTTTCTCTGTAGCCAGTTCTCTGGGAACGCTAACAGCGGCTGAGAGCCCCTTATTTTCTTCTCTTCAGAGCCCCCCATAGCGCTAGACGAGGTGGAGAATTGGTTTTAGCTGGAAGATTCTGTCCCAGGCTGAAAGGAGGTCCTGGGGGCCGTGGGGAGTGGACTTGTCCCTCACATTGGTTACAAGGACTCTAAGCTGCCAGAGCGCGTTCCTCCTGACCTGGGCTCGGCCGCAACGCCCTATCAGCCATGGACAGGAGGACATTCCCAGGCCAGCCAGCGCGGGTCACCAGGCCGAGGCTGAAGCCGGGACCCAGCCCTGGGGCTGGGAGGGGACGCGGGGCCTGTGGGTCAGAGGCTGAGGTGGCCTTCAGGTCGCCGGCGCTGCCTTCTGGGGAGGTTTGGAAGTCAGAGGGCACCGCCCCACTCCCGCAGGGCCCCGCAGAGCGAATGCCAGGGCCGGAGCGTGGGCACCCCCGGGGAGAAGACTGGGCACCCGGGGCCCAAAGGACTTGCTGCTGCTCTTGCGCTTGGAAGGTGAGAGCCAGCTGCAGACACCGGGTGCTGCCTCCATGGTTCTGATAAGGTCTGCACAGCCTGCCTCCTCACCACTGCGCATGCTCCGGGGTGGGATTCTGTAAATGACGCCCCTGAGACTCTCTCGCTTTAACGCGGAGAAACTCCGATGAAACTGTTAGGCCTTCAAGGAGACTCACTGGCTCTGGTAATTTCTTTTTTCTTCTTTTATCTCCCTTCTTCTTCTCCTCCTTCTTCCCCTCCGCCTCCTCCTCCTCCTCCTCGTCCTTCTCCTCCCCCTCCTCCTTCTCTTTCTTCTTCTTTGTTTTCGGTACTGGGGGTTGAACCCATGGCTTTGCGCTTGCATGCTTTGCAAGTGCTGGACCACTGAGCTGCACCCTCAGCCCTTTTTAAAATCTATCTATCTATCTATTTATCTATTTATTTATTTATTTATTTGCAGTACTGGGGGTTGAACCCAGGGCCTCGCGCTTGCATGCTCTGCAAGTGCTGGACCACTGAGCTGCACCCTCAGCCCTTTTTTGAATCTATCTATCTATCTATCTATCTATCTATCTATCTATCTATCTGTCTGTCTATTTATTTATTTACTTTTTGAGACAGGGTCTTGCTATGTTTTGCAGACTGCCTGTGGTCTCGAACTTTCGATCCTCTTTCCTCCACCTCCCCAGCCGCTGTGATTGCAGGTGTGCGCCACCGCTCTCCACGGCTCTGGTAATTTCTAAGACTAGGACGTGGGGCCTCAGGACCAGCGGGACCCAGCGCGATGGGCGCCGGCAGGATTGTGTCTCTCTCCTTAAGCTCTCCCGCCTTCTCTGTGATAGCTCAGTTCTCAACCAAGATACCCAAGAGAGCTGAGATGGCCGTGGGCACCTGGGGCTCCCCCAGTCTTGGTGCCCGTGATTTCAGAAGCAGAACCTGCACCTGCTGGGGCCTCGTGCTCATCTTACGGGGGAGGGGTGTAGATCATGCCGGGGTCTGCTCAGGGAAGGTCCCAGAAAGCTGGAGAAGCAACAGACATGCCAGGCACCCGACAGCCCGCGCCCACTGCCCCAAGTTGGGAGACCAGCCTCCCAGATGGGGTGCGCCGTGTGGGCAGCTGGTGAGAGCTTAGCCCTGGTACAGTTGAAGGTGGGGGAGGAATAAATTTCATAGGAGAAAAAATAAAAAGTCTCAAAGACCCCTCCGCGGTGACAGCCGCATACGTCTGAAAACTGAAAACGTTATGTAAGTAAGAACAAAGGGCCTGTAGATCCCCCAGCACCAGCCCCCCTGCAGGCTCCTGCTGGGGAACCAGGAACCTTCTCCGGGCTGCAGCCTTCTGGTTCATTCTGGACCTGGCATTTTGAGAAATGTTCCGCCCACAGGTTTCCTTTGAGAGACTCGAATATCTCCAAGCTTGATATTCAGGTAAATAAAGAGAGCTCTTGGGAGAAAATTACCCCTCTGAAAAGCCTGTCACTTAATGCCTATTTCTTAGGCGAACTACAAGAAGGAAGAAAAATGGTAGAGTTGTTCTGAGACATCTAGAACTTTCCATGAAACAAGATGCACATTCTTCCAGGCTCCTAAACCCTGCTGCTCCACGCTGGGTGCTGGCCACGGAGCCCAGAGAAGTGACTTTTCGGGGTCCAAGAATAAACCTGGATGGAGAAAAAACAACACCACCAACAACATATTTTTATTTTCATTGATTTCTAAATGATAGCAAGCATTTTCTTCCATTGTTAAATGAAGGCAGTTAAAGTAACATTGCTGGATCGTATGGTAGTTCTACGTTTAATTTTTTTTAAATTTATTTATCTTTTATTTTATTTTATGTTTTGTGGTACTGGGGGTTGAACCCAGGGCCTGCGCTTGCAAGCTTTTGCAAGTGCTGGACCACTGAGCTGTACCCCCAGCCCATTTCTTTACCTTTTGGGACAGGGTCTCACTAAATTACGCAGAATGCGTCTGGTCTCAAATTTGACATCCTCCCGCCTCTGCCTCCCAAGCCGCTGGGATGACAGGTGTGCGCCACCGCGCCTGGCGCTTATGTTTAATTTTTTGAGGAAACTTCATGCTGATTTCCATGGTGGTTTACCAGTTTATACTCTCACCAGGGGATACTTTATTGGGGTTTTGATTTGCATTTCTCTGGTAGGGATGGCGAGTCAGATGTGTGTCTTCTTTGAGACGTGTGTTCAGGTCGGTTAAACCAAAAGTCTCGAGACTGAGGGATCTCTGAAGTGAAAGGTTGATTAGCCTTACCAGATGCCTGCCAAAAGAGGACCAGGTCCTGGGACAAGTTCCCGGAAGTACCGGTGGCAAGGTGAAGTAGCTATTGGAAATGTGCCCGCTGGACCTAAATGCTAAAGGCATTTTCAGAATGACAACTGGGGGAAGGAAGCATAAATAAGTTATACTTAACTTACTTTCGTGATGGGAGAGGAGTGGGGTGATGTGAAGGGGAAAGTTGGGAGATAGAGGATGAATGGAAGTATGGTGTCTCAGCACTGGCTTGGGATCAGAGGGGTGGCAGGTTTTTGTGTAAACTGGAGGTGCTGATGCTTGTGGGCTGGCCCCCCCCAAGGGGGGTTAGGTCAAGATTTTAGCATAAATTCTTGCAAGGGCACATGGGTCAGTCTTTCCTTGGTTTTAGCATCAGCTGTTGGCTGAGTAACCTCCCCTTTCTGTTTCTCTACAACTCTCTATTGTCCCACCCTTGTAATTAAATTGAGGCATCTCAGATTTTTTTTGGGGGGGGGGTACTGGAGGTTGGACCCAGGGCCTCGCGCCTGCATGCTTTGCAAGTGCTGGACCACTGAACTGCACCTGCAGCCCATTTTTTTTACTTTTTGAGACAGGGTCTCACTAAGTTACACAGACTGCCTCTAGTCTTGAACTTGCGATCCTCCTGCCTCCGCCTCCCAAGCCGCTGGGATTACAGGCGAGCACCACCGCGCCCAGCTCAGATTTTTAAAAGAATCTGTTCCTTTGTCCATTTTAAAATGAGGTGTGTGTGTGTGTGTGTGTGTGTGTGTGTGTGTGTGTGTGTGTGTTTGCCATTGCTGTGTTTGAGTTCCTTATACATTCCAGCTATTAACTCCTTGTCGGATGTACGAGTTGCAAATATAGCCTCCACTTCCAAAGGCTGTCTCTTTACTTTATTGATCAAGTCCTTTGTTATCCTGAGTTCGATTTCCAGCACCACAAAAATGGGAGAAGGACCTGGCAACCCACTCCCAAGGCAATCCCGAAACAATCTGCCATTGAAAACCCTATAAGGGTCGCTATAAGTTGGACACGACTCGATGGCACCTAACAACAACAACAACAATAATGTATATGCTGCATTTATTCCAGGCCTTCAGCTCTGTGCTTGGGCTGGGGATGCAGTGATGGGGAAACAGCCCAGAGACCTGAGGACCCCAGAGCTTATATTTCAGCAAGGGCAAGATCAGGTAATAAAGGACAAATAAACAAACAATGGTCACATGTTTTCTGCAGACATTCCCAATAGAGCGATGGGACCATGAGGGCGATGGAACAACGTCCAGGAGGTGAAACACGACCTGAGGTCTACAGGTAAGACATAGGGAGTCCAGAAACTTCAGGGGAAGAACACACGGGCAGGTGGCATGAGACCCTGAGAGCCCAGCTTCTGTGGCCAAGGGGATTGGAGCAGAGATAATAGGGAGGGGAAGGTGGTGGTGGGCAGGCAGGGGCCTAGTCACAGATGTGACCTGCAGTGCAGTGTGACCACCCAGGGGAAGGTTTGGCCATGAAGAGGTGGGGTTGGGAGAAGGGAACACAAGGAATGTGTGTTCACAATAACTCTCAGAAAGAATGGCCTATGGGGTAACTAAGGATGTGCCAAGGAGTAGGAAGGGAAGAAACTTTAGTAATTCTCCAGCATGACTCAAGGCTTTCTTGATGGTTGCTCTAATCTCTTAAGAAAGGACAGCCTTCTTTTTTTTTTTTGTGGTACTGGGGGTTGAACCCAGGGCCTCGTGCCTGCATGCTTTTGCAAGTGCTGGACCACTGAGCTGCACCCCAGCCCATTTTTTTCTACTTTTTGAGACAGGGTCTCACTAAATTACACAGACTGCCTCTGGTCTCGAACTTGCGATCCTCCTGTCTTCGCCTCCCGAGCCACTGGGATTACAGGCATGTGCCACCGCGCCTAGCTTGGCTATGTTTGTGTCCTGGTGTCCACGCTGTGGGTGGGTGTGTGAGCGTGTGCACAGGGCTATGTTTGCAGTCAAAGGAAAACTTCTTGGTGACGCCATAAAACTAGAAGTGGTGAAACAAACACAAAGCATTCTCATAACTAAAATAATGATACTTAAGGAAAAAAAACAAAGCAAAGTGTCAGTTTACTAAAATCCATCTATGAATTTAGGATTAAGATAATAACATGTATTTTTCATTACATGACTTGCTTAATACTTTTGGCAATATTTTTAAGAACAAAATTTACTCACGTAAACATGAAGTTAATTGTGTAAATCTGTAACAGCTTTCAGAATGTAAGACGGTTCTTCAATGCTTTAAATGTCCCTTTTGATCTTAAATTTAGAAGGTAGCTTAAATAATAGTCGTCATTTCATTGAAATCAAAATACAAAACAAAAGGCCCAGTGCTGGGGAGATGTATTTGTGAGAAATATATTACGACATCTATATTCTAAATTATTGCCATAAATTATAAAGCTATAGTGAACTGCCTGGTGGTGTCAGGTGCCATCATGTCAAGTCTCATTTACAGCAACCCTGTGTACAACAGAACGCAGCACTCCCTGACACTGGGCCATCCCTGCCACTATGTCAACGCTTCTCTGCTATTCATGGAGTTTTCAGTGGTTGATTGTTTCCACATTGTTTTGGGAGTGGGCTGCCAGGTCTTTCTCCTGTTTTTTTTGGTGCTGGGGATGGAACCCAGGGCCTCAGAGAGTGCAGCATGGCACTCTGCCAACTGAGCTAAACCCCAGCCCATAATGAACAGCCGTAAGAGCAAATTTGGCATCCGTTAAATAGCAAAAGCTAAATTGAAAGAGCCTGCAGCCGTACCACTGTGGTACCTGATTCTGTCATCTGATCTTGGAAGCTAAGCAGGGTCAGGCCTGGTTAGTACTTGGATGGGAGACCACCTGGAATACCAGGTGCTGTAGGCTTGGGAGAAGGACCTGGCAACCCACTCCCAACAAACAATCTGCCATTGAAAACCCTATGAATACGTCAGATGCAGTGGTGCACACTTGTAATCCCAGTGACTCAGGAGGTGGAGGCAGGAGGATCTACAAGTTCGAGACCAGAGGCAGTCTGCATAATTTAGTGAGACCCTGTCTCAAAAAGTAGGAAAAAAATGGGCTGAGGGTGCAGCTCAGTGGTACAACACTTACAAAGCATGCAAGTGTGAGGTCCTGGGTTCCGCCCCCAGTACCGCAAAAAAAAAAAAAAAAAAAAAAAGGAAAGAAAAAGAAAAGGAAAACCCTATGAACAGCAGTCCTGCAGCCATAGCCTTATGGCATCTGATCCCATCAGATCTCGGAAACTAAGCAGGGTCGGGCCTGGTTAGTACTTGGATGGGAGACTGCCTGGGAACACCAGGTGCTGTAGGCTTGGGAGAAGGACCTGGCAACCCACTCCCAAAAATCAATCAGCCATTGAAAACCCTATGAACAGCAGAGAAGCACTGACAATAGTGTTTCACCTGTTGTACGTAGGGTCGCTATGAGTCAGATACCGACTTGACGGCACCTAACAACAACAACATGAATAGCAGAGAAGCACTGACAATCGTGTTTTGCCTGTTGTACATGAGGTCTCTAGAAGTCGGACACTGACACAATGGCACCTAACAACAACAACAACAAACTGAAAGAAACAAATCAAAATCAATTTAAGGAGCACCAGGGCAGGTGTCCTGCTGTGGGTGTGGGGCTCAGGGCTGCTGGTGGGCAGAGTGGAGCCTCAGGGGATCCTGAGTGGGTCCCTGAACCCTCATATCACCACTCTCCTCTCCCTGGCAACCTGAGGACCCAGGGACCCCCAGGTTCCTCCAGGCCTCTGTGGGCTGCGAGGAACCAAAGAAGCACAGGCTCCCGGGACAGGCTGGCCTTGGATCCCAAGGAGCCAGGATGCACCTGCTCCCACTGCTGTCCTTTCTGCTGCCACTCCCTCCTGCTCCGTGTGGCCCCCCCAGCCCTCCTGAGCTCTCTGTCATGAAAGGGACTCTTTTCTTGGCAGGAGGAGGGATTGTCTTTGCTTGGCTTTGCAAGTCACAGCCACATTCCTGCTGTACGTGGTTCCTGCATCGACATGATGCTGAGTCACCTCTGACCTCTGCGCGGCGTCCTTCCTCCTCCCTCTCACGTCTTCCCTGCAGCTGGGCAAACGCTCTACCCCTGAGCTCCACCCCCAGTCCTGGTTTTCTGTGGTTTGATTTGAACATTTAATCTCCTTCTATTTTGTCTCCCCGCTTGGCATATCGATCACATCTTCTGTTCTGTTTTTTTGGTAAGCTGCCCTGGAGTTTATAAATATACATGGATGACTGGTGCCGGCCAGCTGGTGTGAGCGGGGGCTCCGGAGCTCCCTTCTGCTAAAAATTACCTATTCAGCGATGGGGGAAATAGGTGTGGAACTGTGTCCCCTCAAAAGGCCTATGTCAAGTCCTAACCCCAGTACCTCAGGATGAGACTGTGTCTGGAGACGGGGTCTTTAGAGAAGAGCCTGAGTTAGAATTTCTTCATCCAAGTGGGCTCTAGGGCAGTATGAAAAGGGGCAATTTGGACCCAGAGACATGGAGGACGGGAAAAGGCAGAGAGAGAAGAGAACAATGACAAGCCAGGGAGGGAGGCTGGGAGTGGAGGCTCCCTCGGCCTCGGAAGGAACCATCTGGCGATACCCCTGTCTCAGGGTGGCACAAAGTTCTGTTGTTTGAGCCCGCAGGCTGGGGCACTTTGGTATGGTGGCCCTGCAGAACCGAGGCAGAGGATAAGGCATGGGAGGTGGGGCCAAGAGAAGGAGGGGCAGAGAAAGTCAAGGTGAGGCCAGCGGACCTGTGTGTTAGTGTAAGAACGTGCGTGGGTGTGGGGCGTGCGGACGCAGGCCTGTGCGTGTCCATGTGTGTGCATGAATGCATGTGTGTCCGTGTTGTATGTTGTGTGTCCATGTTGTGTGTTGTGTGCACATGCGTGTTCTGAGGACCTGTACATGTCTTAGCCTCAATTGCAGGGCTGACTTAGACATTTTAGCAAATCCACGGACACCCAGCCCCTGTCCCAGCATCCAGCAAGGCTGATTTCCTGGGGCCTCTCTTTGGAGTGCCGCTGCCGATATGCCCTGTCCAGAAGGGTTGGGTTCTTTGCGCTCCAGCCACAGACACAGCTGGGGCGCTGGGCCCCCAGCCTCCCCCTCTGGGGGACTCACATGCTGCCACCTCTTTCCCCTTGGGCTCCTTCTCTAGAAGGTGAGGAAAGCCTGGCTTTTCGTTACCTACAGGTTTCCAATGGCTGGCATTTCGGAACTCCCTGTAAATGCTCCTCTGGATGGGCAAATACAAAATGAATGAACAAAAGTTAACTAAACCCTTGGGGCCACCCTGGGGATATGCCTTGGGGGTCCATAAACAGCTTGGGAAGACAGAAGCCCCAGCATCTTGAAAATTTGATCCAAAAGATAAGTCTGATTACTGAGGACCTGAGAATTAAGATGAGGTGTGTAGGGAGAAATTGGGAGGAAATTGGCAAAAAAACCAAAACGGGGAAAACGGCTTTTGAAGATCTGGTTTGTAAAATTAGAAATTTAGGGAAAATGAAAGTAACTTGATTGGACATTTGTACAAAACCCTTCACAAATCCCCTGAACTTGATTGGACAATTGGACTCAAAGCTGATTGGCTCAGGCCATTCCTGGGACGAGCTATATAAGGAGCTGCACTGCAGCAGCTCGCTCGTGCTCTCTCTCTCTCACTGTTGCCTGGACCATCAGCAAGAAAACAACTCTCTCTCTCTTACCCAGGCCATTGGCAAGGAAACAGCTCTCTCTCCGTATGACCACAAACGAAGCAAGAACTCTCTCCTCATGACCACTGAGCCCACCAACACGGAACCATCTGCCCTTGAGGCAGTATAAGAGCTGCTAGCACTTAAAGCTGTACACTTTGGTTTTCTCTCCACCCCGATAAGGGCAGAGAAATAAAGAGCTGTGTTTGTCCTCGCAGTGGTGTTGATTTCTTAGGCTGATAGACCCTGAGGATTGGCAGACACAGAGCACCTACAGCCTGCTTGAGAACCACTAGGGACAGAAGAAGGGAAGTGGCAGTTTGCAGCCCTGGAAGGATGTCCAGATGCCCAGCTGAAGAGGCAGCTCTGGGCTCCAGCCACTGGGACCCTGCACCCTTGAGCCACAGTCTGTACCTCAGGGCACAGTGGACCAGGAGCCATTCATGGGTCAGGATCAGCCCCTCTTGTTTTACTACAGGGTGGTCACCTCTCCAAGCCTCAGTTTCTACAACTGCAAAATGAGCATAGTAAAACCACCTTCCCGGGGTGACATGGAGGTGTAAACAGGAAAGAGGAAAGTGAATTTTGAAGATGGCGCGGCAGCTTACAATTATTCATTACACTCTCACTTTGGGATGAAAAATATACTCTTCCAACACCGAAGTGTCTGGAGTTTTTCAGCAAATTGGAAGCTCTTTCTTAGCATGGGCTGTACGTGGAGGTGACCACAGCTGACACACAATCTCTTTTTGCTTGAGGGCTCATTTTTTATTGACAGTGTGCCATTCTCTCACACCTCTACACTGCGCTCTCCAATCAACCCAGCTTCTCTCTGGGCCTCTGGCCCTCATAGGTCGGAGCTCCTGACCCCTGCCAGGCAAACACGCATGTGCGTGCCGAGCTGCAGTTCTACATTGGAAGAGCAGAAAGCCAGAGAGGCGGAAGCAGTTGGCAGGAGTCAGGTTTGGCAATCCTGGGCTGTTTTGCCATCTGAACACGACCTTGGGAAGCAGGGATGGGGTAGTTACTCACGACACATGGAACAAAGGCCATGTCAGTTCCAGTCGCAAAGATGTCATCACACCGGCTATGAACAAAATTGGTCTTTCCCCTAATGTTACATTTCAAGCAGAACTCCCATGGTCGAGAGCCCTGCCCCAGAATTACAAAATCATTACACAATCAGGGGTTTCCCCTGCATGGCTTCAGGTCTCACCCTTCTATTTTGCACCAATAGAAAAGACAGAATAACATCTGGCCCAGATTATGCGATTCTTGCATCTGTTCAAACCACTTGAGCTGCCACTAGCCACTGAATATAAGTACTGTGTGTTCCTTGGGTGGGAAGTTCACGGGTAATTTAAAATTCAAACCGAGGGCTATGGACTGTTTTGTGGAAGAAGGAATTGGAAGCGCAGGGGAGGCCCTGGGTAGCATTGAGGGTTACATTTATAATGACTTAAACCTAACTCTATTTTGGTCTGTTTCCTGCTGTTACAACAGAATATCACTGGCTGGACGGTTCCTAAAGAAAGGGAATTTAATTCTCACTCTTCGAGAGGCGGGAGAAGGACCCGGCAGCCCACTCCCAAAAATCAATCGGCCATTGAAAACCCTATGAATAGCAGAGAAGCACTGACACTGGCAATTCGCCTGTAGGGTCGCTATGAGTCAGATATCGACTCGACGACACCTAACAACAACAACTTCTGGAGGCTGGCCAGTCCAACGTAAAGGCTCCAGCGTCTGATGAGGTCCTTGTTGCTGTGTCCTCACAGGGCAGAAGAGTAAGAGAGAGTGTGCAAGAGAGAGGGGAAGGAAATGGAGACAAACTTATCCTTCTTTTCGGGAACCCCCTCCTGTTAGTCTGTTCTCCACAGCACAGCGCTCATGGACTCATCACCTCTGAGAGACCCCTCGTCTTGCTCCTGTCGCAAGGGCAATTAAATTTCAACCTGAGCGTTGGAGGGTAAACTTCCAACCATAGCACAGGCGTGGTTACTGCAGCCAGAGAATGCAGCCAGGAAGTGGAAGACTGGGCGTGAGTCCTGGTTCAGTTAAGGACTAGTTTTCTGGCTGATCTCTGAATTGGGGTAATGACTATGTGGAACTGTGTCTTCCTTGCAGACCCCTGGCTCAGCACACCTTGCCAGGAGCGTTCTGCTCAGGCCTTAAATGCTGCTCCCCTCCCCCGTTACTGACCTACAGCAGTGAGATTAATCCACCCACTGCCACCCAGGGGCCCCACTTTATGGAGGGGAATCGGGCAGACAGTGAATCCATCACATGTTCCGGGTCACACAGCCGACTTGACAGAGCTGGAAGAGTGACAGGCCAAGCTGGCTCCAAAGCTCAACAAACTCTGGAGCCAGTTTGCTCAGGATTTCCAGAGGGTGATACGACCGTTTGCCACCTCCCGCCCTGCACCCAGCTTCTGCCTCACTCCTCTGCCTCCATGACCTGCACCTCACACGCCCCACTGAGCCCCACAGGCCCTGAATCACGGTCTCCTAGGTAATCAACTTGCTGCGGAGGATGAGGCAGGAGGATCGTGAGTTCGAGGACAGCCTGGGCAACACTTGGGCCTGCAGCGGTAGCCCTGTAGCATCCGATCCTATCAGATCTCGGAAGCTAAGCAGGGTCAGGCCTGGTTAGTACCTGGATGGGAGACCGTCTGGGAACACCAGAAGCTGTAGGCTTGGGAGAAGGACCTGGCAACCCCCTCCCAAAAATCAATCTGCCATTGAAAACCCTATGAACAGCAGAGAAGCACTGACAATAGTGTTTCCCCTGTTGTACAGAGGGTCGCTATGAGTCGGATACCGACTCGACGGCACCTAACAACAACAACATTCGAGTCCACCCCTTGCAGATCTGGAGGAGGGCCAGCTGGCCAGCACAGCCCAAGGAGGGAGCCAAGATGGGGTGCCAGCCCAAAGCGGTTTCCTTGCACTTCTTCCCCACCCTGCAGAGGGCTGCAAAGCAGCCACAGGACCTGGCTCAGCAGGGTCCCAGTTTTGTGTGTGTTAAGAAAAAAACAAAAGGAATTCTCTATTTAACTTCCCTTCTTTCTTTTTTTGTAAATTTTATTAAAATTACGATCATAAATGGAGATCAGTCACAAGGGCAGTCTTGAAAGTTTCTTTACAAATGGCTACCTTATGAAAGTAGTTATTGATACTTTATTGGAGGCAATGGATTTGATACTTTATCGTCACACGGTAAAAGCAATTCATTAATTTTTGCCTATCTTCCGATAATATATTACAATTCTAAAAGACACAGACTATGGTACTCGGGGGATATTTTAAATTCTGCTGTCTAGCAAGGTCTTCCTAAATACCTCTCTGGGCCATGTCGTTCTTTCAATGAGGAGAAAATATAAATTTAAATTTACGCTATTCTGAAGTTGTATTGTTGCACTTTGGTCTTGAAGTCTCTAAGGGGCCCATGGGTTGAAGGCTTTGTTCCCCCCACCCCATGGGGGTGGGGGTCAATCAGGCCCTAGTGGGAGGTCTTCGGATCACCAGCAGTGTGGCCCCTGCTTTTCTTTTGTGTAGTCATGAGGTGAGTGGTTTGCAGAACCAGCTCCTGCCAGGGGTTGCTTTACCAGAGGTCCAAAGCTGTGAGGCCAACTGATGAGCTTCCGAGAACTCCAAAATCAAAAGGAAGCTTTTCTCTTTGTAAATGGATAATCTCGGGCATTTTGTTCTAGTGCCAGAAAGCTATTACATGTATTAAACAACTACAACTGAGGATACTGTAGCTCTGAACTGTCAAAACTTTGTGGTAAAATATACATTTTTTTTTTCTTTCTGAAGAGGAGAACTGGAATGGACCATTGTAAAAGACGAAGATAGGATGCCAGGAAAAGGACTTTGATTTTCCATTTCACTCGGTGTAAAGGAAATTTTTCTTCATCATGCAGAACACTAGACAATTCTTTTTGCTCTAAATAAAAATGCATCCTCTTTAGCCGGCTAGGAAAGGCTGAGAGGGAAGCCTGGGTACCTGATTAGAAAAGGCTGGGGTTAATCTTCACTTCCCTCAAAGTCCACCCCTATTGTTCTGAAGGAATTTCTCTCCTTTCCAGAATGGTTCTCAAAGTATGGGCCATAGACACTCGGAGTCTCTGAGATCCTCTCATGACTATCCTCAAGGTCAAATAGTACTAATACATTTACCTTGTTTACTGTGTTCATATCGGTATTGATGGTGTAAAGGTGAAGTGGGTAAGATCACTGGTGCCTCATGAATCAGGGCGGCCTAATAATCACTGCATTCTTTATCACTGTGCGTGCTTGCCAGAAAGAAAATGAACAAACAGTAAAAGCTGTTTCATGCAAGGAACTCTGATGAAGCAATAAAAAATAATCTTGCTAACAAAAAATGTACTTTTAATTTCTCTGTAATAAAATGGAAGGTCTGCCGCACACTGAAACTGTGGCTGGTCCAAGGAAATACAGTTGTGTTTGAGTTGCAAGCTAAACTAACCACTTTATTTTACCTGAAAAACCTACTGACATATGTCTATTCATCCTTGGGTATTTGGCAGGTTATTTCTCAAAAATGAATGAAACATCCTGACACTTCAAAGAAAACAATTTTGAAGATTTGTTTCTGGCGATAAAATTTGAACTTATAGGGAAAAAAGTGAATTCTAGAAAATCTGTATGTCACTGTGACCTGGATAGTCTCCCAGCATTTTTCTGATTAGTGGTAATATTAACTACCGTAAACATTTGGTAATGTCTGTTGAAATGCCAACATTTTGAAGCATGATTTCCCAAAAGACCAACATATTACAGGGTCACATATGGTCCATAAAAGATCCATTCAAAGTACAACACAGACCAATGGAATTTAAAGTAACCATAGTAAACCATTGATATGGTTTTATATTCCAGTTGTAATTAAGCTTACAGAAATTACCATGTGTAAGTTTTAGCCTCATATAAAGGAATATCCATAATTATCTGATGCAGCCATTAAATACCCCTCCCTGCTTCAATTATGTATCTGGTGTTAGACTAGCTCTTCTTCATAAACTCAATTGAAATATGTCAGAACAGACTAAATGCAAAAACAAATACAAGAACCCACTCTTACTAAACCAAAACCATTAAAGAGACTTGCATGTAAATGAAACAATGCCATGGCTGCTTTAAAAAAAATCTTATTTTTATTAAGAAAAAATGCTGTTTACAATAGTATGTAGCACATTATTTTGAAATATTCTAAAATTTTGCTTTAATTTGTAATATGGTAACTGTTGATAGATGTTAACAGTGGTCTGCTGGTGTTTCTGCCAGCCAGCTCTGGGGGTGGGGAGGCAGATTTGTAGCATCTGCTGGTTCCTAGGGTGCCTAGGTCAGGTAGGCGGTCCAGCACGCCCCTGGGTGTTACAGTAACAAGTTTTAGTGTCCCTGTGGGTTTTGAAGTGTGTAAAGGAGCCCTGAGAACAAGAGGATGGGTTCTAAGACCATCACCCTCACGCTGTCAGAGGTACAATGGGGCGTCGTGGAGAGCTGCGGCCTCCAATTACAGAGGCGTGTCAACCCCCAACCCTAGTACACTTCACTTAAATATCCCAGAACCTATTCTTGGTTACGGCTCCAAAACTGCCCAAGACAAGACCAAGACCGTGGAAACTTTCTATTATAATCCTTTCTTAAAGGTACTTTAAAGTAACTTTCTTAAAGGTACTTCTTAAAGGTACTTCAAGGTACAGGAGCACTTTTTGGGAGTCCCTCGAGGAAGGACCCAGGGCCCCCCAGCCTGGCTGTGGGTTAACTCATGCGTGAAACCAGCCGGCCAGACCATACCCACTGTGAGGGGAAGTTGCAGGGGCGCACGGGGCTGAGGTTAACGCCCTCATCCACCTCCTTCATGCTGAGTGGAAAGAACGAGGCGTATTACGAGGGAAGTGTTTACATAAACCAAGTTCTTTATTATGTAAGAAAAGAAAAGGCTAAATTACAAAATTTTTATACTTGAGAGAACTAGTCATTCCATGCCAAAGGCTCGTGAGGACCTTTGTTTCCTTACCTGTTAGATTTAACCACACGAAGCTGCCATCTTTGCTGATAAAAACCAGTCTAAAATTGGCCATTTCACGTGGCTCAACCTCACAAAAATTGAGCCGGTGGCTATGACTTCTTTCGGCAGCAAGATGTTCCCGGTCACGTCTGTTTATATTATAAACAGATGTCCCAGTGATAAATAGGTCCCACTTGGAAAAAAAAAAAAATCCCATGCTTAACTGTACTGCAAACAGTATGTTCTGGGCACATGGGCCAAGTCGTCCCGGGATAGCAGGGCAGGGCCCTGCTATCTTGTGCCCATTCTGTGGTGTCCTCACATTTACAGATGTCACCCACCGGGCCAAGACCACTCCGCTAGTAAACAGTAAAGCCTGCCCAACCTTGACACCCACGTGACTGGATGGCTTAAAGGCCAGGTGCTCCGAGGAATCTTCACCTGTGTGAGTGAGCTCTCTCCTCCCATGAACCCCTCCAATGCACTTTCCCACCCTGGTTACCCTCTCTGTGCCTCTGTGTCCAAGGAAATAAGAAAGCAAAAGCAATCTTGCTGAGGACACCAAGCAGATAGAAAAGCATGCAGTCCAGAAGGTCCAAGACACAGCAGGTGAACAGGGGGAGGAGCCACACGTCACTCACTTTCAAGGTTTAATGGTAACCCCGCCCACCCTCGCCCCTTCAGCTCTGTACAGTACGTTTAACTCTACACCAAGCTGAGATAAAAATAAAGCTTTCGTACAAATTACATTTTTTTCCAGTGAATTACTTTTGCAGTAAAAATAGCTGCTACATAAGTCCCTCCTGATCTCTGAAAAGGAGTCACATATTTCCAAAAATAGTCTTCCTATTTTAATCGCACAGAATACCGTGGGGCACAGGAAGGAAACGGTTGGCCGGGAAGAGGTGAGCTGCCAGGAAAACACAAGGTTACACCAAAAAATAAAATACATTTGTGTATAAACTGATTTAAGGCATGCACAGAAGTGGAAAACATATGCCGTTTGTCAAGAAAAATACTGCTTTATAGCTCTTACTTTACAATGAAAGGAGAAATTAGGGGCCACGTTGTACCCCTAGATAATAACATTAAGTTTCTTATAAAAATCCCCACATGTACAAAGTCCTCGCCAGATAATAACCAAGACAAAACAAAAACAACAAAAAACAAAAATAAAAACCAGGGATCATCATAGACCTTATTCCTGTAGGTAGATTACATGAAAATAGCACACTTTCCCATTCCTCATAGTCTGCATTACATCTTCGAAAAATGCTGTTTGAATGTGCTATTGAAAAATGGAATAACGTATTGGGTGTCTGCATTCTTATTTCAAATACAGTTATATAATTATTTTAAATTACAATATACAATTTCTGTTAAATAGAACTGCTCGAGGATTCAGATGCCAACTGTACGATTACAGTAATATATATACAAACTAACTTCTGAAATGGCGTGATCCTTTCTGTCCCACCCTCCTGTCCCTCTCAAGCAGGGAAAGCTTTCGGATTCACTATGCCTGGTGGCAAAAGGCCAGAAAAGTCTCAGTGTTTGCGCACACGGGACACGCTCGCTCCTTGGAGAACCTCAAAGAGCCAGGACTAGCAGCACTTGGCCTCCTAGGAGTGGGGACAGCTTTTCAGCACCCCTTTCTCCACGGCTTCCACTGAACAGGTGCAGGTGGCCATCCCACACAGCGGACAATGGAGAGGCCGGGCCGCCTTGGGCCCCGGGGGGAGACGGCCTCGTGAAGGGCCGTGGGTTGGAATGAAATAAGGCCACTGCTGCTTGCGCCTTTCCTGGGCAGTTCCATCCCCACCCTTCTGGGGTCCCTGAAGCCAGTGGGTCAGGATTGGGCTTTCCCCGGGCCCTGGGCCGGCTCAGGGCAGTGGCGGGGACCTCAGTCCTCAGTGTCCGGCTGGACGCCCAGGAGGGCGTGCAGTTCCTCGGGCGTGAAGCCCAGCAAGTTCTGCAGGTCGCACACGAAGCGGTACACGTAGCGCTTTCCCGACGTCTTGTGGATGATGTTCTTGTCGTAGTAGTAGCGCAAGCCCCGGCTCAGCTTCTCGTAGTTCATCTTGGGCTTGTTCTTCCGCTTGCCCCACCGCCGGGCCACCTTCGGTGGACACAGGGAGACAAGAACTCAGTTCAGCAGGCCAGGAGCAGGGAGTGACTGACTCCCCGGTTCTTATGAGCGCTCACCCTAGGGAGCAACCCAGGGGGCCCCAGGAGGTGCTGCCTGCTGCCTTTCAACACTCACGCAGGGGACCCCTGGGCCTCTTCGCCCTGTCCCTGCACATGGTGGAGGGAGGTTCCTGGCCTCTGCCCCAGCTCGGTCTCAGGCAAAGCTCCTGGGGACCAAGGGTTTCAGAACCAGGAGGCCCTGGGACAAGGGACACAGTGGCGTCACCATCCACAGGTCCTCATTGTGACCACTGAAGTCAGCGGCCGCAGGGAGGATGAGGCAGCCTGTGGTGAGCTCATCCCCCGGGGGAGCTGATGGATCAGACAGATTACCAGCCACAGCCACAGGACCACGGGCTTCCACTCCTGCCTGGGGACGGCTCCACCCTCCTCCAGAAGAGCCTGGCTGCCACCCCTCGGGCCGCTGGCTACTGTAGGCTCCAGCCCCCCGCAGACAGAGGCCGACTGCCCACTTTCTCATTGGACAAGAGAGTAAGACAGGGAAGTTGGCCTGGTGCATGGACGGAGTCTGCCCAAGGACGCGGGTCTCGCTTAGCAACAAGCAATGGCTGTGCTTCGGCCACCCAGGGAGGGCCCCCTTCCTTGTGCGCAGGGGCGAGGTTTGGGACCCACCACGGCGCCCCTTCCCCGCGCTCTGGCCATACCTCATCCGGGTCCGAGAGCTTGAACTCCCAGCCGTCCCCCGTCCAGCTGATGAATGACTGGCAGGACTTGTCCGAGAGCAACTCCAGCAGGAACTGCCACAGCTGGATCGGTCCGCTTCCTGGGGGACAGGGAGACGGCGACATTATCTCAGAGCCCTGCGACCCTCCTGAGGGCATCAGCTAACTCGAGGAAGCAAGGCCCACTCCCAACTGCACTGCTGCGGCGTGAAGGCAGAGGCCACGGCGGACGAAGCGCTTTCATGGGAGGAGGCCAGACACCCAGTGGCCTTCCACCGGCCCGCTGCTCTGCCAGCGAGGGCCATGCAGCCATGACAGCCTTCCCCGGGCCACTGGGTTTTCTCTCTCAGGAGAGAAGTTCAGGGCCACCCACCCTCAGCCTTACCCTTCCTCAACCTGTTTAAGCGCTCCTTGTGGGAAAACCTTGAAAGTAAGCCGGGCGCCTTGGCACACCCCTGCAATCCCAGCGACATGGGAGGCTGAGACAGGAGGTCTGCGAGCTCGAGGCCAGAGGCAGCCTGCGAAACTCAGCAAGACCCTGTCTCAAGACAAAACACCTTAAAAAAATGGGCTGGGGGTGCAGTGCTTGCAAAATATGAGCGAGGCCCTAGGTTCAGGCCCCTACTACCACAAAGAGAAGAAACCACGTTGAAAGCTTATTTCTAGAAACACGTGGTGGAGGAGGGGTGGGGCTAGCTGGAGGGGCATTCCATCACAGAACGAGGCGTGTCATTGGTGACCGAGGACACACTGTAATATGAGACTCCGTTTATTCAACATCCACGAGGGTGACCTCCATTGCCTCATGGCCTGTCCGTGACGCATGTTTCGTGGAGCGTCTTGTGGGCCTTCAAGTGACTAATATTTAGATCTACCACCTTGTGAAGCACATACCACTGTGGCCCTGTTTTAAAGACGCAGCTCAGAGGCCAGTGCCTTGTCCTGGATCGCACGCCCATCAGAGTGAGGGGAAGAAAAGCCTAGATCTTCTGACCCCAAGCCCAGCCTCTTTCCACCAAAGTGGAAAGCTGCTCCCCCAAGTGCCAAAGGCTTCGGTACAAAGCACAAAGGGCAAGTGTTACGGAACGAGACAAAGCTGGGTTACCTCTGGGACCACGGAGAACTGTCCAGCCCCGAGCCAACTGCCCCATCTGTAAAATGGGTTCACAGCACCACCCACACCAGGCACCACGGGGATGCCTAGTTAGCCACACAGAACTGCAGTCAACCAACGGTTACTACAGTCACTATTAAAATCGAACCACTGGGGCTATGGATGTTTATTTTCTTACCAGGCCCTGAACTCTAAGTAGGAAATCAACTGTCACATGACACACTCTTTATGAGTGTTTTAAGAATATTATGTGGCTTTCTGAAACAACAGGAAAAAAAAGGGATCTCCCCATATTCTCCTTTAATCTGCGTTTTTTTTTTTTTTTCCTTTTTTTTTTTTTTCCCCCGGTACTGGGGGTTGAACCAAGGGCCTCGCACCTGCATGCTCTGCAAGTTCTGGACCACTGAGCTGCACCCCCAGCCATTTTTTTACTTTTTGAGACAGGGTCTCGCTAAGTTACGCACGCTGCCTCTGGTCTTGAACTTGCCATCCTCCCGCCTCCACCTCCCAAGCTGCTGCGATTACAGGCGTGCACCACCACGCCCGGCTAGTATCTGCTGTACTTTTGTAATCCGTAGTAGGTCCATATGGTCAACATATGAAAAAAATAAATAAAAACACATTTAAGGACACACAAAGAATGAAAACAAAAACCCTGGTATTCTCCCTCCAGGTTTAGAGACATCTGGTCCTAAAGGCAGCTGTCCTATTAGTCCTCTGCCCAGAGCAGCTCACACCCACACCTGAGAAATCATCCAGAGTGGGTGGTCTGGGAGGTCGGGAAGGTAAACAGCACCCAGCACCCGCACTGACGCTGCCCCTCCCTGGGCTGCTGACATTCTTGGAGATCCTGTGGTGGGTGAGTCAGGGCTGAGCCGGCCATGGCTCCTCCTCCTCCTGGGCGGAGGGAGGGGCCGGGCTCGCCCTCCAGCCTGGCAGGCTCTGGGCACAAGGAGACTCCCGCAAGGCCAAGGCCGGACCCTGTGGACCTCAGGGCCCCAGCCGCCTCCCATCACGTGTGGCGGGCGAGGACAAGGCTCGGGCGCACTCACCGGTGAAGCCGGCCAGCACGGCGGCGGGGATGACTGGTTTGCCCTGCTCCACGGGGTCGCTGCGCTCCTGGATGTAGTCCTTGAAGGACATGGTCGGCTTGCCAAGGCACAGGGGCTGGCTGCAGTCGTCCTCGAAGCTCTCGAAGGACGGCACGCGCTGCACATCCAGCAGGGACGACTGGCTGTTCCAGGACCGCAGCAGCGGGTCGGGGCCCTCGAAGCCGTCGCCGCCGTTCTCACAGGCGTCGTGGTCCTTGGGCTTCCCTGGCAAAGACAACCCAGCCCACGCTGTGACTTCTCCAGGATGTGCAAGTCGGTCCACTGAGTCATCACGGCAGGTGGTTCGTGGGCCCCACTGCAGCCTGACCCCCCCACCCACTGCAGCCACAGACAGTGCCGGTGTAGAATCATTCAAGTCCCTCAAAAATGCTCTGAAACTCAGGTGCCTATTCCTTTGTTGTTGTTGTTGTTAGGTGCCGTTGAGTCAGTATCCGACTTATAGCTACCCTCTGTACAACAGGGGAAACACTATTATCAGTGCTTCTCTGCTGTTCATAGGCTTTTCAATGGCAGATTGATTTTTGGGAGGGGTTTGCCAGGTCCTTCTCCCAAGCCTACAGCTTCTGGTGTTCCCAGGCGGTCTCCCATCCAGGTACTAACCAGCCCATACCCTGCTTAGCTTCCGAGATCTGACGAGATTGGATGCCACAGGGCTACAGCTGCAGGCGCCTATTCCTTAGGACACACATATATCCAAGAACACTGTCCATCAATGGGAGAATGGATAAAGTGTAGCTCATGTGATGGAAAACTATACAGCAACAAAAAAGAAAACCTTCGGCATACTCATTCTTGGTTTCATACCATATGAGGTCCAAGAACAGCGAAAAAAGAATATATGGTAAGAAAAAGAATGGTTTCCTCTTATAGTGAGGATGCTACTGACTGGGCAGGAGTATTAAGGAATCTTCCAGGATGCTAGAAACTTCTGTATTTCCATCTGGATGGCTGTTACACTGGTGTGCAAAGACACATAAATTCAAACAGTTGTATATACAACCTGTGACGTGTGCACTGTGTATGTTACATCTCCTTGGGCTGGGATTTAGCTCAGTTGGTAGAGCGCTGCGCTGCAGTCTCTGAGCTCCTGAGTTCAATTCCCAGCACTGCAAAAATGGGAGAAGGACGTGGCAATCCACTCCCAAGGCAATCCCGAAACAGTCAGCCATTGAAAGCCCTATGAGGGTCGCTATGAGTCGGATACCGACTCGACGGCAACTAACAACAACAACAATAGAACAACATCCTACTCGGGAAGAATCTGGCTTCACACACTGTGCAGAGCTCAGTCAATACCTGCAGTACCAGGACCAGTGTTTGAAACACATCCTGGTCTGTGTGTGGCTCCCTGAATCAAACCACCAGCCTTGCCGAGAGACGCCTCCCCTCCTACCAGAGCCGCCGGAGAGCAAATTCCCGTTGCCGCCGGGGAAGTCCTGGCTGACAGAGCAGTAGCTGACGCTCACAGTGCTGAGCCGAGACTTGGGGAACATCGGGAAGTCGGGCTCCGACCCGAGTGTGCTGGGCACCGTGGACGCGGGGCACGTGCCGTCCAGGAGGCCGCCTTTGGGGTAACTCGGCGTCGGCATTCCGTATGGGGCCTGCTCCATGCCAAAACCTGGGGCACAACCATCACCCGGCAGAGCCGTCACGAGGTGGTGTCCACGTGACCAGCAACCCTGCCTGCAGGCTGCACGTGGTCACTGTGCGTGCCAGCCCTCCATGTTACCCCTCCCGCTAGTGCTGGGGGCCAGGAGGACGGAGCCCAACCCCACGATGGCAGTTCCAGCCGCTGAGGTCAAGAGCACACGGACTGCCTTCCATGGTTTCTGTGCCTGCCGTCTCTTACTGGCTAAGCTAGATTAGTACCCAGCAAAAGGGAGCTCACTTAACTGCCCAGACGAGCACAGACCAATGGAGACGATGCAAGCCACTGATGAAGTTTTAAATTTTCTAGTGGCTACTTTAAAAAAGTGCCTGAAGCCATAGCACTGTGGCGTCCCATCCTGTCAGATCTCGGAAGCTAAGCAGGGTCGGGCCTGGTTAGTCCTGGGATGGGAGACCGCCTGGGAACACCAGGTGCTGTAGACTTGGGAGAAGGATCAGGCAACCCACTCCCAAAAATCAACCTGCCATTGAAAACCCTATGAACAGCAGAGAAGCAAAACAAGTGTTTTGCCTGTTGTGTGTAGGGTTGCTATAAGTAGGATACCGACTCCACAGCATCTAACAACTTAAAAAGCAGGTGAAGTTAGTTTCCCATTTTAATTGAATATATCAATTATTATTTCCATATGTAATCAATATGTCACAAAACAAAGGGGAGATATTTTCCATTCTTCTTTGTTTTTAGGGGGGTAGAGGTTGAACCAGGGCCTTGCACTTATTTTGCAAACACTCTACCACTGCGCTGCACCCTCAGCCCATCAAGGCTGCCTCTGGCCTCGAACCTGTGATCCTCCTGCCTCCGCCTCCTGAGCAGCTGGGATTATGGGTGCACTGTGCCAGGCTTTCATACTAAGCCTTCCCAATCGGTGTGCCTCGTACCCTCACTACACACCTCAGAAGGAACACCCACATGGGGCCACCACAGGGGACGATGCGGGTTGAGGCTGCCCTGGGGGCTCCCATTCCGGAGTCCAAGTCTGCCGGGAAAAGGGAAAATGGAGCAGACTCACCTAGTGTGTTGCTGTTGATCCAGTGAGGAACGGAGTTGAGGTGCGAATTTTCTTCATATTGATCTTCTGTCTTTTCTTGATTCTCTGAAAAACAGGCACAGAAGACATGAGATGGCGAACGCAGGTCAAAACTACCCAAGAAGTGCATTTGCTTCCCAGCTCCTTTCACAGGACTGCGGAGAAGGGCCGGATGCGTTCCGTGGTTCACATTCCACCTTACAGTCTTTTTCGCAAAACCAGGAACAGTCATCCATTTTTCTAGTCGCTAGAGTAAGTTTCCAAAACTAACAATGCCATTGGCAAAGTTCACAGGCTAGGACTGCCAAATAAACGGGTTCATCAGAAACTTATCAGTTAAGACTTGTCCAAGTTCACAGAAAATCTGTGGGCCTTTAAAAAAGAAGTTTCCCCGGCCCTCAGAAACCATAATTAAAAAGAGTGGGTGGTTCAATCCCAGGTCTGAGTTTACAGTAGATGCTGAGCCTTGATGTGTTTTAAACAAATGAAGTGAGGAGTATTTTCTCAAACTTAACAAATGCGATGATAATTTTCTTACACTTTTTAAGTCAAGTGATCCCTACTGTGATTTTCTTTCCTTCTCAATGTGTGTATATATACATATCCATCCATACATATACACATATACATATACACATACACACATATACATATACACACAGACATACGCACACACACACACGTTTTTTTTTTTGGTCGGAACTTGGGGGTTGAACCCAGGGCCTACTTTGCAAAAGTTCTACCACGAAGCTGCACGCCAGACCCGGTCTTATTAGGTTGTACAGACTGCCTCTGGCCTCAAACTCAAAATCTCCCTGCCTCAGCCTCCTGAGTCTGGGATCAGAGGTATGTACCACTGTGCCCAGTTAACTCAATGTAGTTTGAACACTAGTCTCTCTGCCCTTTGCGTTCTGACTGAAGGCTTTACACTTGGTGAGATTTCTGTTGATCGA
Source organism: Pedetes capensis (assembly GCA_007922755.1). Classification (NCBI taxonomy): domain Eukaryota; kingdom Metazoa; phylum Chordata; class Mammalia; order Rodentia; family Pedetidae; genus Pedetes; species Pedetes capensis. The sequence continues at coordinate 58,233 of VMDO01006201.1, read as the reverse complement.
CGGCCAGTTTTATACATCAATGGCCAGTTCTATACGTCAATGTGTACATATGTGTCAATGACTGACTTGTTTCAATATGCACCGTCCTCCCCCCAAAATTGCACTGCATTCCCTCTGGACGTAGGAAAATGCACTGTAAAAATCCGTTCATCTGCGTCCAGGCTCCTTCACTCAGGCTGCCTGCGGCGAGCTCAGGAACACGGCCGTTCTCGCCAGCCCACACGTCTGTGTGTGCCTGGCCTGCCGTGACCAGTGCAGCCTGGCAACAGAGAACAACTTGGTGACTAAGGCACCTGCCTCGTGGCTGCACCTGCTGCCACGCACACGCGCCACACGCTGACGCAGGTGGAATGGGGACCTCGAGCCGCCACCAGCGATTTGCCGAGTGGGGGGATCAGAGGCGATTCCTTCCGCGGCGTGGGAAGTGGCAACCCAGAGGCTGGAAAGTGCGCTCCTGTGCCCCAAGCCCCCCACCTCCCGCCCCGCAACAGCTCCCCCCGCCCTTCGGCCGGACCTTTGACCATCTGCTCCAGATGTTCCCAGAGGATGTCGCCCACGAAGTCGGGCGCCAGCTCCAGGAAGCGCTCCTTGCCGAGGGTGCACAGCACCTGGCCGTTCATGGCGAAGCCCTGCAGGTTCACGTTCACCAGGCTGAACTCGTTGGTGGCCCAGAGCAGCCACTGGCAGACCTGCTGCTCGCTCCACAGCCAGGGGTCTAGCGGGGAGGGGAAGAGGCGGAACACAGAGGTGGAGACGCAGCAGGGCAGTGTGGCCCGCCACAGCCCCAGCTCGCGAGCCAGACACCGTGGTGCTGCAACCCACGCACGCTCTAAGCCACTAACAAAGACGCCTCTGCTGTCCACGGAGTGGGTGCCGTGGCCTGGGCTGGGAGGAAAAGCAGCCCAGGGCCCCTGCATCAGTGCGACTCTTGGCAAGACACCCCGCACAGCTTCCACACCGAGCTGAGATCTCCCGGGCGCGGTCGCGTGTGTCCCTCCGCTACGCCCCAGCCTCGGAAGCCCAGCACTTACTCTTCGGAATGCCAAGCCGCCGCTGCTCCTTCTGGAAGCCGCTGAAGGTGGCTTTTAGGGCCTGGCTCATCACAGCCTTGCTGCAGGGCGTGAGCAAGGGCAGTTCACAGCTGGCGGAGTCTAAAAAGGAACCCACGGGGGCGTTAGGACTTTGGGGGGCAGAATCAGTGGACGCTTGAAGAGAAATCTTAGTTCTCAGAAAGAACAATTTTGATCTCCAATCTTGACATGATACCTTAAATGACTATAAATATGGGGCCCGGGGTGTCCCTCAGTAGCTGAGTGCTTGCCTAGCAGGACAGAGGTTCAGTCGTAAGCAGTGGCCCCCGCAAATTTCCGTAAGAATAAAAAAAAAATCAACAATAAAAACCATATAAATATGAATGACAAAAACATTATGTATCTCAGAACTACACTGACAAAAAATCTACAATAAAGTTCAAGTTTTACTCTATTTTGCAAAGCTTCCATAAAGCAGGGATGTACAGGTAAAATTTCGAGCTACGTCTCTCTGAAAATTTCAGATAACAAAGGGAATTGCACAGCTTTTGGTCAAAAGGCTTAAGATATGGTATGTGTGCAATTTAGAAGTTGTGTCTTTCAAACTAAACGGTAAGGCAATACAACATGGGCTCCCGCACATTGGGAGCTCCCGCAGCACCTGGCATGGTGAGGTAAAAACACTTTCAATTTCTACCGAAAAACGATCTTTTGCCAATGCGCTCAGAGACCTCAAGAATGATCAAGCGTATGGGTTTTAATTACTTTTCTAGCATCTACCTCATAGGACAGAGTAATGTCTGGCATGTTTCCAACTAATAACTATCACAGTAATTGCAGAGACAATATCCGACGTGCTAGTCCTTCAAAAAGAATAAACAATGGCATTGGGAACTATGGAAAGAAATACGGATGGGTGAAGATTAGCAGGGATAATCTGTTGTCCTAAAACTCACAGGAAAATGGGGCGTGTGCATGAGATTTAATTAATCATGTGAACCCAGAGTTAAAAGTTGGGGTGCATTTTAATATCCATTGTTTTATGTCCATTTGCAGGGGACACCGGGGTAACGAGGAAGCACTTGCTGGGGTTGAACACACCCACAGTGGGACTCTCAGGCTGACACTGGCTCCCCGGGGTGCCATCTGGCACATGAAGACACTGCAACGGCCAAGTTTTGCACAGAAGGAAAAGTGCCCTGTCCAGGTCAGCCTCTATGAGACCTGACCTAGCCAAGACTCAGGATATCAACACGCAGGCTCAGGGGCCTCTCTTTCCTGACCGCACTACCCAGGGAGATCTCGCCCCATTCGTGAGGTCTGTGGGACAAATTACCGTGAGAAAGGGAATCCAAGCCTGTGGGGACTTCTTGGAGCGTTTGCTCTTCATTGAGAGCAGGGAAAGCAGCAAACAGAGGCCCATCGAAGGTGTCAAAGGCTGGCTGACGCTGCAAAACAGATGGAAGAGAAGGTGGAAATACAACCGGAGCTTTAAAAATGGTGGTCCCCAGGTCATCCTACCGATTCATCCCGAGGGAGCTGCCAGGCACAAAGCAACACAAGGAATCCACCATTGAGTACTTAAAACAGATGTCCTAGCAAGTCAAAGTGACCCAACTGATTCCAGGTCACTCTGGCTCATTTAATTAACCTCTCGGGGACAGAATAACTAGGAATTTACTTTAGTGGCCAAACAAACTTAAATTAATGAGTGAGATAAGTCTAAAAATAAGAGAATCTTAGGATCGTGCTGGCGGGAGATCTCAGACACCCCCCTCTGCAAGCGCCTCCCCCTCCTGGCATACTGGAGAGAAGATCAACCAGGCTAGGTGTACAGCGACAGTAACCCTCCGCAGGATATTTTTGGTGTGACACAGTCAAAAGGCAAAGGACTGGATACAAACTGAAACCAAAACAATCACTAACTCTTCTATTTTCAGAAGCATTTACTCTGAAATATTTACCATGAAACAATTTAAGTGGAAGGGGAGAAGTTTTTCCTCATCGATTCCAATGGTCCAGAAAATAGTAATACATGAAAAAACCCCTTAAGGGTTCATTCCACAAAAGTAAAGTGGATTAAAAAGAGCCCCTCAGATCACGCACGACGGGGCTAAGATTTCCAAAGGAAATAGGTATAAACTCAAAATTATGTACAGTTTAGGAGAAAGATACACATATTAAGACAAAACCTCAATCTCACATAACAGTCATGAAAAAAAACAGCCTTTAATGGAAGGCGTGTTTATATGTAACAGATAATATCTTGATTCATCGTTGCCTGACTTTGAGGAAAATGTGAAGAAAGGTTCTATTTTTCCAACATAATCTGGAAATCCCATGGTATGTGTAATACAATGACCCATCTGTTGAGTCACAGATAAATAAATGTGTAACACATTTACAAATAAAATTAGTGGTACAGGCTTTCTTTTTAGAAATGCAGAACAGTGAGTGACACATTACAAAAGAGGGCAGGCAGAAGTTGGAGCCCAGCCCCCAACACCCCAAAACCCCAAAGCAACAGGTGGGACCGCCAGATATGTACCAGGGCAACCGATCAAGAACCTGTGAAACACTCCTGGATCTATAAAGGTCTGGATAGCACAGCTGATTTTGGCCAAACGTTCAGTAGACGGTAAAAATCCCCACTAGCATTGTCCAGGCCACCAGGAAGTGCTTTTCCGGACTCTGAGGTTCTTTTTTTAAAATCAGGAAGCCAGAGAACAATATAACCGGGTGCTGAGTATTTCACCACATAAATTTCGGGCAGTGGCTGTTCCTCCTCTGAACCCAGAAAGTGTAAGAGCATCATCAAGTTCTTCTAATTCATAGAAGGATTTTTCTTAGGGGTGCGGTTTTTACTCAATGACTATAATTTCTTACACCACTTCTGCCGTGCTTACAACATCTGACCAAATCAAGCAAGAAAACTCACTGAAACTCGATAACCTTCATTGTAACAGAAATACCTGTGCCAAGTTCTGGCTTTCTGGGCCATGTCAGACAAATTGTCTTGATGGTGATTTACAGTGGAAGACAGAACATGCCAGCCACACACCATCATTACACAAGACACCCAGCTCTGAGGAGGCGGTCTTCACATCGCCGCGTCTGAAGCAGGCTTACCACACGACGCTCAAAAGCAATCAAATCTTGCTGTCAACGTTTGGAGAAGGCAAATGGGAAACTGCCAGTTTGTGCTCCAAAAGAATGTTCCCAAAAGGAACCAGCAATAGAAGCGATAAGAAATGTGTTTATGCAGCCGAGTAGGCGCTTTCATCTTTAATCTGTTTTTTGGTGTAAACAGGCCTGCTGTTGCTGTGCAGTTAAGAACAGGCTCCCTGCAAGCCCGTGGGCGGTGCCCCTTCCTAGGGAGGCAGCAGCAGGGCTGCCTCTTCTGAGCTCTTTCCTTTTAGTTTATAAACAGCCTCCTTATTATCCAAGCAAACTCTTGAGTGGGTAGAAAAGCAGGAGAGGCAGCCTGCCCAGCTGTTTTATTAAGAATCACAGGGTTCTGTTCACCTGGAAGGAGCCTCAGAAACAAACTGCAAAGGTCTCATTATCTACAAACTAAGTCGTTTCGTATTTGGAGGGACAAGTACAGTAAGAGCCAAGACACCCATTTTACAGACCAGAAAGCTGAGGCCCAGAGAGAGTAAGCAAAAAGTCCAGGGTCACACAGGCAGCAAATTGAAGAGTAGGGCTAGAACCAGTGTTCTGGGACCTGGCCCAATGTCTCTCCCCACCTAGGGATGGAGTTTTCCAATTTTTAAAGAAAACTTAATGAACACGCATTCACTCACCTTGAGCGTTCCTCGAAAACTGTTAGCCACAGGGGCTACTTGGTCCATGTTCTTGATTCCAAAGTCATTCATCTTGAAAAAGAACAAGAAACGGAGTTAGAGGCAACACATGAAGCACGTTTTAAAGAAGTCTTCCTTGGTGACATCAAGAGCTACAGATGACAGATCATTCGCATACCTGGACGCCAGGAATCCTTATTCAAAAAGCTTTCCTCCCAAAGGTCTCCAGAGGAGAGCCTTTCTCAAGTGTAACAAGGGGGTAACATGCTTAGCTATTCAGGCGGTGAGATGATAGTGCGAGTTCCCCAGTGAATTCCCCTTAGAGGTAAAACTGCAAGTTAGGCCACTTTCTGGCTGGCCCGAGCTAGCTTCTCTCCTGGGTTATTAGCTAAGTAAGGGGGACGGTGTCATGCTCTTCAGTGACATGTCCATGGTCAGCTAAGGCAAGGGCTGGGGAGGTGCTGGCAGGGCAGCTGGCTCCCTCCTGTCCACAGGCGTGGTCAGCTCCAGCTGCTGGGAGCCTGAGCACAGCCCCTGTGGGATCCCAGCCCGGGAAGGCATGCTGGTGCCCGTCTCCCAGGGTCCCCTCCTCCCAGTGCCTCACCAACACACCCAGAAGGGAAAGCCCTACACCAAACCCTCCAACCCTGCCCCAGATCTCCCTGCGCTCTGCTTTGTGTGTGGCTCAGCTGTGCATTTCTTCAAGAGGAAGTAACTCCAAGCGTGGTCTGGGCTTATCTTGGACCTGTGCTGACCAGTGCGGTGGCCACCAGCCACATGTGCCCAAGGGGCACTTGAAAGGGCTGATGTGAACAGAGACGTGCGCTACATGTAAGATATATACAAAATCTTAAAGATTTAGTACAAAATAAAAGAGAAACTGTCTCAATAGCTTGTACATTTACTGTATGCCTACATGGTATTTTGGATGTTGCTATTGTTGTTGCGAGGTGCTGTCAGTTGGGTCCAACTCACAGAGACCCTATGTACAACAGAAGGAAACACTTCCCAACACTGTGCCATGACTGGCACTGTCAGTGCTTCTCTGCTGTTCATAGAGTTTTTGATGGCTGATTGTTTTGGCTATGGGATTATTCAAGAGTGAGCTGCCAGGTCCTTCTCCCATTTTTGTGGTGCTAGGGATTGAACCTAGGTCCTCAGGCACTACAGAACAGCACTCTACCAACTGAGCTGAACCCCAGCCCAATATTTTGAATATATTAGGTTAATTGAACCACAGTGAAATCAATTTCACCTGCTGCATTATTCTCCATATACAGAAATTTTAAAACCATGAATGTGGCTTACAGTTGGATAATGCAACAATAGGCTGAAAATTTCTCTAGGGCCCTAAGATGTACTGCTTTGGTCAAGCAAGTTATATATTAAAATGTAAGAAAGGTACTTAGACAACACCACCAGATTGCTGTTTTTAAAATCAAGTAACTGAATCTCTTTTTTGTGTGTGTGTGTGTGTGGTACTGAGGGTTGAACCCAGGGCCTCACACTTGCATGCTCTGCAAGTGCTGGACCACTGAGCTGCACCCCCAGCCCTTTTTTTTTTTTTTTTACTTTTTGAGACAGGGTCTTGCTAAGTTACACAGACTGCCTCTGGTCTTGGGCTCTCGATCCTCCTGCCTCTGCCTCCCAAGTCACTGGGATTACAGGCATGCGCCACTGCGCCCCGCCTAAATCTCATTTTCAAACAGTGAAGGTGACCTTAACCTTGAGGGCCTGTCCCCCACCCATGGCCAGCATTATGGCTAAACCAAACTGTCTCAACAACCTGCCAGCCACCGCACACTTTGGCTAAAAAGGCATCAGGAGCATCCAGAGGCACTGGGCAGAGCTGCAGGTCAGGGTCACAGTAGCTCAGAGAGGCTGAGGAATAATTAGCAGTCCCAGGAGAGCCCGGGGGAGGGGCTGGCCTGGCTCAGAAGTGGACACTGAGTGCTCAGAACCTCCAGCTCGGTGCCTATGTCAGCCACATTCACTCAGGAATCCATGTTCCCTACCACTGCTGGGCGCCATGGCTAAGCCCCAAGCTGGGGGACCCTATGTCCTCACCTCCTCCACCTTCTTGCATTCCTGGGACCCAGACGTTATAACACCTACAGAGAGGCAACTGAGGCCCAGCAACGTGGGGTCACTGGCCTGGGTCCCCAGAGCTGCTTTGAGGCGCCTAAGCAGAAGATCAAATCCCAGGTGAGTATGGTCTTGAGCTCTAAACATGGAGGAGGAGGAATAGGCCCTTCCCTACCACATCCTCACACAGTAACTAGGAGACAAGCCGGGCGCAGTGGCGCACGCCTGTCATCCCAGTGGCTTGGGAGGCGGAGGCCGGAGGATCACGAGTTCGAGACCAGAGGCAGTCTGCGTCACTTAGCAAGACCCTGACTCAAAAAAAAAAATTAAAAAAATGGGCGGGGGGTGCAGCTCAGTGGTCCAGCACTTGCAGAGCATGCAAGTGCAAGGCCCTGGGTTCAAACCCCAGTACCACACACAAAAGAAGAACTAGGACACTAGGTCCTCTCACAGCGCTCTACCATGTGAGGTGCTCTCCAGCTTAGGACTGTATGTCGTCGACCTGGATGAGGTCAGGCCTGTTACCTGCTGATGAAACAAGCAAGCCTCCTACAGAAAACCAATGCGACACACACAGGAGCATTTGCAACACCCACCCAGGGCCGGGCGGACAGCACCTTTTCATCCCTCATTTGCAGACACTGGATGACTTAATCCTACACCTTTTAGCTTCCGAGATGGGCAGAGTATGGATGGGGAAGGCCATGGAAAAGCTTCTCTGCCTTTTGTGTACAAACACTGAGAAAAAAAGGCAGCCTACCACTCCCACATCAAGAGCTGTAATTACCAGCTATAGAATTCTTTTGTTGTCCAGCTTTTAATGACTTTTGTAAAAAACCCTGTAGAATCAAAAGGCCCTACACTAAATGGTTTCAGACAGACACACAGCTAACCAAATTTAAATTTACTTCTCTACTCATCAAGCTTGTATAACCTGGGGGAAAAGGCCATGATACTCAAATCAGTTTCAGGTTTAGAACCTTGTGATGTTATCAGATTGATCACTGCTTTTGAACAGCAGCAGAAAGAAAAGGAGGAAGGAAGGAGGAAGGAAAGAGGGAAGTAAAAAAAAGGAAAAGAAACCTCAGGAGCCTAAGGACCTAGAAGAGAATGGCTAAATCTTAAAACCACCAGAATTTGCCTGACAACAGTGTCCTTATTGGAACAAGTAATCACTTATGTAAGATTAGAGCACAGGTTTGTATTTATGTACATTTTTTTTTTTTTTGGTGGTGGTGGGGAATACCTTTAACATACTTTTGAAGGTTGGTTCGCTTTTCGCTTTGAAAGTGATCAGTTTAGAGAGATGAATGACTAATCCCAGAAATGAGGGTTTGACTATTTCCCTGCGGGGCGCGCGGCGTTCACATTCACTGTACTGCGATATTACTCAGAATTTTAATAAAGCTTAACGTGGAGATTTATCTCTCAGATTGCGGGTGGTATGGGCAGGCGGATAATGCGCGGGCGCTTCCACCGTACCCGACAAACCTATCTCTCACAGGTGAATTAAAATAAATTACCCCTATCTCCCAAGAGGACTGCTCATTTCTCTACTTTCTAAATAGGCAGCGAGTCAACTATTATTTTAGGCTCCCCTGAAATTGAGTCCAAGCTAATGTTTTAAAAAAATGTATATATAAAAAAAAGCAGAAGTAAATGAAGAAAAACTCAGCCTAAATATGTGCAAAGCTCATGGTGACCCCTTCATTCAAGCGATCTCGGGGACGGGGAAATGAGGGCAGGCGGGCCGCGCGCACCCCGCTCCCAAGGCGCCCGCAGGCCGAGGGGCCCCGCCGCGCCCGGACGCGGCCGAGCAGGTGACTCGTTCCGGGAAGCCGCGAACTCCCGGGCCCGGCGCCCCCCGACCCAGGTCACCCCCAAACCCAGCCCCACCTCGGACACCCCGGGCCCTCGGGGAAACCCGGCCCGCGCTCCCCTCCACACACAAAAGCCGGCGCCCCGGTTCGCGCCCCCCCCGGAAAGCGACCGCGAGCGGAAGGTGGACGCGCGACCCCCGCGTGCCGAGCACGGCCCCCCCGCCCCCGCCAGTCCCCGCCGGCCCCCGGGGCGCCCGCCGGCGTCGCGGGGCCGCTCTTACCGCGGCGGGCGGTGGGCCGTGCGGCTGCTCGGGCCGGCGGAGTCGCTCGGGGGCCGCTGGGCCGGGCGAGGCGAGGCGAGGAGAAGCGAGGCGCGGGGCCGGGGAGGCGGAGGCCGGCGGCGAGACGGCGGAGGCCGGCGGCGGGGCTCGTGCCGGGATTCGACTGCGTCCTGCGCGCTCGGCGCCGCCGGGAAGGAAGTAGGCGCCTGGCCCTCGCGCGCGCTCTTCAGGCGCAGGGGCGCGGGGAGGGGACGGGGAGGGGGCGGGGCGCGGGCGGAGGGGCGGAACGAGGGGGAGAGCGGAGGGGCGGGGCGGCAAGAGGGCGGAGCCGAGGGCGCGCGGAGAAGCGGGGCAAGGGGAGGGCGGAGGGGCGGGGCGACGGGAGAGCGGAGGGGCGGGGCGGCTGGAGGGCGGAGCCGAGGGCGCACTGAGATTCGGCGCGATGCAGCTGACTGGCTGCGGGGCGGAGGGGAGGAGGCGGCGACGGAGGCCGGGCCTCTTCCGGCCCGATCGCCCTCTGCCCGCAGTCGCCCGGCGGGATCCCTCGCCTGCGACCGGGGACCCGAGGCCTTGCCCTGGCAGGTCGAGTGTGGAGTGTGGCCACGCGCCCGTTGGCGATCCCCTGGTCCCGAGGCGTGGACACCATCCCGCCTTTCTGATGCCGCAGGACCGAGGTGTTGGTGCTGTTCCTGGTGCTGCTGGCGCCCAGTGGCAGCAGGGTTGGGTGGGGAGGCCTGTACCGTGGAGCTGGCCCCACGCTTGGAGCTATGAGTGGACTTTGGTTTCTGGTCATTCTGTCGTGAAAAGACTGAGTGAGGTTATGGATGTGCACCTGGGGCCCTCGCCGGGTCTGCGAGTCTTCGCGATGCTCCGCCCTGCTCTCGAGAAGCCCCTCCTACGGCCGCGGTGTGAGCGGCGCCCCCTAGGCTGAGTCGTGCCTTAGTGGTAACCAGCCGGGACTAGTTTTTCTCTGGGCTGAGCCTTCCGCATCCCTCATCATGTAATCATCATCCTAATTCTCCATGCGTCGACCTTCCACCTTACACAGGAGAGAACGGAGCCTTAGCATAAATAATCTACTGGGTCATCCAAATGGGAAGTTCAAGATGGAAAGCCAAGAGCTTCTGCCTCGAAAACCCATGGTCAAAACCACCAGCCCTACGGTGGTTTCTATTTTTTTTTTCAGAAGGCGCTCAGTCCTTGGCTAGAAACCTGTGCATTTCCAGTGTAGGCTCAGGTCCTTGCTCAAAATTTAGCAGCAAAGTTTAGGTTCCTAAGAAGGGTATGTAATAGAGAAGTCCAGCCTAGGCAAGGCCGTGGGACTGAAGCTTGGTGCATCTCAAGGACTACCTTGCTGGGAAAGGAAAAAGGCCCAGCTTCTCTGGTACTCTAGATCTGGGGTTCTTTGCTAATTGAGACAGTGTTGCACCTTCGTGTTTCTTGCACGTATCACTGTTGCGTGGGGTGAGACGGTCTACATGGCTAAAACAACCAGGCGCCAAGGGAATTGATATTTCTTGGAGATCGAAGTGATTCTGATGGCTTAACTGGGTGTATTCAGACCTGGATCAGAGAACACAGGTCACAAAGGAGCTCCATAAATGCAATACAGACCTTTAGCGTGTTACCATGGAGACCCAGAGCACATGTTACTATTTTTTAAAAAAAAAACCATAGCAGAAGGTACTGGCTTATCTGGACTGCGGGTCTGGTTACTAGAGGGTCTCTCCTCCCCTCTCGGCCTTGGCAATGCCTGGGAGGCGTGCTAGAGTCAGCCGTACCTTGAAGCTCAGGTGCTCAGAGCAGGGTGACTTTGTCTGCTCATGCCTGCCCCCCAGCGCGCGAGTGTCCGGTGCGAGATGCAGATGCGCAGCACCTCCCTGGGTCAAGACGCCTTTCCTCCTTGGGGGGCTGATGACTAGAAGATGGCACTTTGTCGTGCTCTGAGGTTTCCAGCATACATGAGGAGGCCTGAGCTCGCCAGAGCAGCCCCCAGCCTGGGTCCTACCCGGTGGTTCATCCTCTGCATTGGTCACTTACAGGCTCACGATAAGACTGCGGGTCCTGGTTCTGGCGCCACTAACAGGGGTCCTTGCATGTTTTCCCTCCCTGTTATTGGCTGGTCTCCTAGTTACTCGGCAGAATTAAAGCCCAGCCTGGCTGAAACCTGCGATTATTCATTGACTGTTAGGGCACCATTCACAGGGACCTTGGGGCCGTACAGTATATTAAACCTAATAAAAGCACAGCCCATATGCGTTGAGATCAAAAGTCGATGGTGTTAGGAGGAAATTGAAAGTCAGAAGGCGCGTTGGGCCAGGTGATCAGATGCGCCGTAGAGACAGTTTACAGGCAGTTTTAACTCTTCCCTGAACAAAGAGATATACTCAGAAGTCTGAATACCTAGAGATTGACGAGCGGATAGAGTTCTTTAGAATCTAGGCAGAATCATGAAAAATAATTAACTTACTAAGGCCTCTTTTAGAAAAATAGCACAGATAGGTTTCTGTAGAAGCGCATCTGTGTTTACTTTGTGATCCAGATCAATAGTCAACACACAGTTCACGGTAGTTTCCAGTTGCAAGGTAAACAGACGTCATTTAATCGGAGGCACATCATTTATTCGGTTAGCAAACACCATGGCAGGTGCTGAGAGGACAAAGATGAGTAAGGCTTACTTCCTACCCTTGAAAAAGTAAAAGTGGACTAGATAGTACTGTGAAACTCACACAGGAAGTGAGAGCTGGGAAGTCCTGAGGGTTGGAAGCAGGAGCAGGGGCGTAGGGAAGAATGTACTGAGAGAGAGAAGTAATTTAATTCGTGTTTTATCTGCAGGGTGTCAGGCAGTGGGAGTTACTCTGCTGATAAATGTTGAGATCAAGGCAGGCTTTATAACCCATCCTCTCTCCCTCCCGCCAAACCCATCCACTCTTGCCCATTTGCTACCTGGCACAGTAGCAGGAATCCTGGGCAGCGGTGGAGTCAGCTTGGCAGCCTCCCAGCCTCCCAACTGGGTGGTCCCAAGCCATGCCAGAGCAGGCAATGTCTGTTCTCTTTGAGTCAGATACGACTCACCGGCACCTAACAACAACAACTCAAGCTGGGTGCTGTGGTTGTTGTTGTTAGGTGCCGTCGAGTCAAGTCCAACTCATAGCGATCCTCATAGGGTTTTCAATGGCTGATTGTTTTGGGATTACCTTAGGAGTGGGTTGCCACGTCCTTCTCCCATTTTGCAGTGCTGGAAATCGAACTCAGGACCCCAGAGACTGCAGAGCAGCGCTCTATCAACTGAGGTAAATCCCAGCCCGTGTGCTGTGGAGCACATTTATAATCCCAGCTACTCAGGAGGCTGAGGAAGGAGGATTGTGAGTTTCAGACCAGAGGCAGCCTGTGCAACTTAGCGAGAGCTGGTCTCAAAAAATGAAATGAAATGAAATGAAATGAAATGAAATAAAATGTAAATAAAAAGGGGACTGGGTTGCAACTCAGTGGTAGAGTATCTGGCTAGCATGCACAAAGCCCTGGGTTCAACAGCATCCCCCCAGAGCCACTCCCCCCCTAAAAAAAAAACTTCCTCCAATAGCAGATAGTCCAACCCCAGGGGTTAAGATCTTTTCCTGCAGCCTCCTTTCCCCCTTGAGTTCCCTGGGGGCTTGAAGACAGGATCACTGGATGGAGCCTGAGCTCCTAAGCTCTCCCAGCAGCCTGTTTGGCCAGACTGCCTGGGGTGCATGCAGCTCAGCCTCCCTCTAGCTGTGGAGCTGTGGGCCTGGGGCAAGTTACCGAACCTCTCTGGTCTGCTTTCCACCTCGGTCAGTCTGTTGTTTCTTGAGCACTCAGAACAATGCCTGGCGAGTAATGAAGTCTAAGGGTGACAAACAGCAGTAAGTCCCTGACCCCGCGAAGGCTCCCTGAGTCACCGTGATCACTGCCAGCTCCACATGCAGAGCAAGGTTCTGGGTCATAGCAAGGAGGGCGGTCAAGACCAATGCTGTCAATGGGAGCTGTGAATTTTTTTTTTTTTTTTTTTTTTGCGGTACTGGAGTTTGAACTCAGGGCCTTGCGTTTGCATGCTTTCCAAGTGCCAGACCACTGAGCTGCACCCTCAGCCCATTTTTTTTTTTTTTTTGTACATTTTGAGGGTCTCGCTAAGTTACACAGACTGCCTCTGGTCTCAAACTTGCGATCCTCCTGCCTCTGCCTCCCAAGCCGCTGGGATGACAGGCGTGCGCCACCATGCCCGGCTGGAGCTGTGATTTTCTAGGCCATAATTTTCTTGCCTTTGGTGCTCAGAGACCAGGGAGTGAAACCCTGAATCTTAAACCTGGGAAGCTCTAAAGAGAGCTGGTAAACGGGGCCACGACAGTTTTTACAGATGAGGAAACTGAGGCCCGGGGAGGCTTGGTTCCTTGCCTGGGACCATGTGGCTGTTTCCTGGCAAGGTTGGGCCGCACTTCTGGCCTGCTGCCCAGTGACAGCCACACTGCCACCCAACACAACCATTTTCCCTTATAAGGCAGTATTCTTTAAGCACATCAGCCACGCTGAAAATCCTCCGTGATATTTAACTGCGTGGTGACGTGCCTCAGGCATGTCTGAACAGCCAAAGCCTTAACAGAGACTCACGATATTCGGTAAAATTGATGATCTCTAAATAAATGTGTCCGAACTGAGTCAGACCTGTGCAGATATAGGGTTTTGTAGTGGTGTGTCTTGGTCCTGAATCACAGAAGTGATTTCCACCTATGCCTTGAACTGAAGAACACTCAGAGGGAACTGGAAACTGAGCCAACAGTCTTCACATAAACCAAGAGTTAGTCATGCCTGGGGCAGGCGGTCCAGCAAGTGATTGAGGAAGGTGAATTCACACGCCACTTTTGATGACAAAATAAAATCTGGATTAAAGGGCAATCTGGAGTTAAAGGCCAAACAATGAGACAGACTTCAGCAGGCTTGTGAATAAATCATTAAGAACCTGGAATATTTAAGTTGCCTTGATTCTTTGGCAGAATGGCTTTCTACCTGCTGGGAGACTTGTCCCATTTCTTCACCTATAATTTTTAGTGTCTGCGTCTATTTCGCACCAGCTGGGCTCTTGGTACCTCCTGCCTACAGCCTTTAAATAAAGTTACCTTTCCTCACATTCTCTGCTCCAAAATAATGCTGTCTTTTGTTTTTTTTTTCCCCCAATACTTGGGGGCTGAACTCAGGCTTTGCACAAACCTTGCAAGCGCTCTACCACTGACCTGCATCCCCAACCTGCTTTTAAAAAATGTTTTTATTTTGAGATAACGTCTTGCTATGCAGGTTGCCTCTGGCCTTGAATCCTCTACCCTCCTGCCTCGGTCTCGCAACTTGCTGGGATTACAAGTGTGTGCCGCAGCACCCAGCTACGATGCTGTCTTTAAATGCCAAACGTTACCATCTTGAACCTGACTTTGGGTGCAGGCTGATGAGTAGGAGCACCAGCCTTCACTCTTCGTTCTCAACGGGACAGGACCTCCAGCTCTCATCTTCTGGAAGATTCTCATAGAATGCTGTAGGAGCCACCCCAGTGTCCTCTGAGCATCAAGACTTGCTTTAATTCAGGGCGAGGTGGCGCATGCCTGTAATCCCAGCGGCCTGGGAGGCGGAGACAGGAGGATCGCAAGTTCAAGACCAGAGGCAGTCTGCGTAACTTTGTGAGACCCTATCGCGAAAAGTAAAAAATGGGCTGGAGGTGCAGCTCAGTGGTCCAGCACTTGCAGAGCATGCAGGCGCAAGGCCCTCGATTCAACCCTCAGTAACACACACACACACACACACACACACACACACACACACACACACACGACTTTCTTTGATTCTCTCCTGTGGCTATCTTGAAATTCATGAGTTTTGAACAAGAGCCCAACTTTAATTTTGCACTGGGCTTCAAAACTCAGCCTTGGTGAGTCACTTTCCCAGGTGCAGAGAGCCACCAGGCGTGTTACTTTTATTAAGATCTAACTCACAGACCACAGAATTGACCCATGTCTTAGTCTGCTACGCAGCTATGACAGAATCCTGAGCTGGGTGGTGCAGTTTGGATCTGAAATGCCCCCGAAGGCCCCTGTGTTACCGGTGTCATCCTCAACTTGGTGCTGTCAGGAGGTGGTGGAACCTTTAAGAGGTGGAGCCCAGTGGCTAGTGTTAGGTCCCTGGGGGGAGGGTGGCCTTGAAGGGAGTTGCAGGACCCTGGTCTCTTCCTCTTTCACTCCTCACATCCTGGCCATGAGGTGAGTAGGCTCGTTCACTGTACCCTCACGCCACACACTGTCTCACCACGGACCCAAAAGCAGCAGAGCAACCAACCGTGGACTGAAGCCTCCCAAACTGTGAAATATGTCTTCCTCTTCTTCTTCCTCCTCCTTCTCCTCCCTCTTCTTCTTCTTCTTCTTCTTCTTCTTCTTCTTCTTCTTCTTCTTCCTCCTCCTCCTCTTCTTCCTCCCTCTCCTCCTCCTCCTCTCCTTCTCCTCCTCCTCCTTCTCCTCCTCCTTCTTCTTCTTCTCCCTTTTCTTCCTCCTCCTCCTCCTCTTCTTCTTCTCCTTCTCCTCCTTCTTCTTCTTCCTTTTCCTCTTCTCCTTCTCCTTCTCCCTCGCCCCCTCTCCCTTCCCCTCTTGTTGTTGTTGTTGTTCTTCTTCTTCCTCCTCCTCCTCCTCCTCTTCTTCTTCTTCTTCTTCTTCTTCTTCCTCCTCCTCCTCCTCTTCTGCCTCCCTCTCCTCCTCCTCCTCTCCTTCTCCTCCTCCTTCTTCTTCTCCCTTTTCTTCCTCCTCCTCCTCTTCTTCCTCCTCCTCCTCCTCTTCCTCCTCCCCCTCCTCCTCCTCCTCCTCCTCTTCTTCTTCTTCTTCTTCTTCTTCTTCTTCTTCTTCTTCTTCTTCTCCCTTTTCTTCCTCCTCCTCCTCCTCTTCTTCTTCTCCTTCTCCTCCTCCTTCTTCTTCTTCCTCTTCCTCTTCTCCTTCTCCCTTGCCCCCTCTCCCTTCCCCTCTTGTTGTTGTTGTTGTTGTTGTTCTTCCTCCTCCTCCTCCTCCTCCTCCTTCTCTTTCTCCTTCCTCTTCAAAATAAGCCTTCTCTCTTGGGCAGTTGATTACCTTAGGTATTTGTTACAGTAATGGAAGGGCTGACTAACACACGGGGCACATCACAAGCAATGGGCATTTATTTCTCACAGTTTCGGAGGGTGGAAGTCCAAGCTCAAGGAGCCAACAGATTCAGCGTCTGGTGAGGGCTGCTCTGTGGTTCATAGACACCACCTCCTCCCTGGGTGCTCCCGTGGCAGGAGGGCAGACCAGCTCCCTCAGGACTCTTCTATCCAGACACTGAGCCCATCCTCCAGGGCTCAGCTCTCAGGATCTTAGCATAGCCCAAATGTTCCACTCTTAATACCATCACTTTGCAGCTTAGAGCCTGCCTGCCTGCCTGCCTGCCTTCCTCCCTCCATTCCTTCCCCTTCCCTCTCTTTTTTCCTTCTTTCCTTCCTTCCTTTTCCTTCCTTCCTTCCTCTCTCCCTCCCTCCTCCTCCCCCTCTCTATTCTTTCTTTCTCTTTCTCTCTCTCTCTTTCCTCTTTTCTCCTTTCCTCTCCTCTCCTCTCTTCTCCTTTCCTTTCCTTTTCCCACCCTCCCTCCCTCCATTTTCTTCCTTCCTTCCTTCCTTCCTTTCTTTCTTTTTTCTTTCTTTCTTTCTCTTTCTTTCTTTCCTTCTTTTTCTTCTTTCCTCTCTTCTCCTTCTCTCTCCTCTTCTCTCCTTTCCTTTTCCCTCCCTCTCTCCCTCTTTCTTTCTGTCTTTCTTTCTTTCCTTGTTTCTGTGTAGTGCTAGGGATCAAACCCAGGGCCTTGCCCATGCTAGGCAAGTGCTCTACCAATGCGCCTCACCCTTATCCCTAGGTTTTGAGGTATGGATTCTAGAGAGACATGCACATCCAGACCACAGCACTCCTGTTAAAGCACACAGTCCAAGGGTCTTTTAGAGTATTCACAGATAAATGCGACCATCGCCCTTTTCACTTTAGAACACTTCATCACCTCAAGAGGAAACCCGTTCCCATTAGCTATCGCTCCGTGATCGCTCCAGTCCTCCAGCCCTAAGTAATCACCAGTCTACTTTCCACCTCTATACTCAGTTACTCTGCATGTTTCCCCTGAGTAGAATCATGTCAGGTGCGGCTGGGGCTGGCTTCTTTCACGGAGCGCGGCCCATGCATTTTGCAGCGCGTGTCAGCACTTCATTCCTTTTTATGGCCAATGGATACTTTTTATTATCTCCAATTATGCGATTCTGTTTGCAGCTCCACGGAAAGCTGCTGGCCCGTGGCGGTGGGTGGATCACAGGGTGTCTGTCACACCAGAGCGGAGCGCAGCCTCTGGAGCCCCTTTCCTGGGCCAGCCTGAGCGGAGAAGGAAGAGGCAAGGCGCCCAGGCCACAGGGGCCAGGGCTGCCTCCGACCACCCCGCCATACAAACTTCACTCAGGCCCCGGGCGTCCTGCTAAAGTGGGGAGAAAGGTGCTGTCCCCAGACATTTGGGCTCCCCAAAATGGGCTCCGCGTGGGGAGAGACAAAGGAAGCCCTTTCCTCGCGCCAAGCCTGAGCATATGTGTTCTCGGCAGCAAGAACAGCATTGGACTAAACTTAGCAAGCGGGCCTTCTTTCTCTCCAGCCCACCCTTTGGCGTTTGTGTAGAAAGACGAGTGGATTCCTTCTCTGCCAGAAACCACCTGCTCTACTTCAGGGGGAAAAAACGAAACATCTGACATTTAGCAAATGAGTTTTCCATGTGACTTGTGAATCTGAATTCTTCTCCTAATTTCTGTTGTTGTTGTTAGGTGCCGTTGAGTCGGCATCCGGCTCATAGCGACCCTACGTACAACAGGTGAAACACTATTGTCAGTGCTTCTCTGCTGTCCATAGGGTTTTCAATGGTGGATTGATTTTTGGGAGTGGGTTGCCAAGTCCTTCTCCCAAGCCTACAGCACCTGGTGTTCTCAGGCGGTCTCCCATCCAAGGACTAATCAGGCTCAACTCTGCTTAGCTTCTGAGATCTGACGGGATCAGATGCCACCACAGGGCTACAGCTGCAGGCCCTGACATAATAGCATCCCCGTAAATACCTGTTGAATGAATTACACTAATTCCAAGATGGATTTGTATCGCGTCTCAAATGAAAATGCAAAGTATTCTTTAGTCATTGTGGATACACGTGCTAAAAGTTTTGTCAATTAAGCAGATGCAAATACATGTGTAATATCCATTGGACTCAGTGATCTGTTGCTACCACAAGATTCTTGAGACTGGGTAATCTATAAGGAATAAAAAGTTATTTGGATCACTATGGTGTTGGCTGGGAAGTGGAGGAGCCTGGTGCTGGCAGCTGGTGAGGCCTGCTCTCTGCATGGCAGCATGGTGGTGGGCACTGCCTGGCCAGACAAAGCCAAGTGTGCCAGCTCAGGTCTCTCTTCCTCTACTCATAAAGCCACTAATGCTGTGGTGGGGGCCCCACCCTCATAATGTCGGCTCATTCTAATTTTCTCTGAAAGTCCCCACCTCCAAGTACCAGCAACATAGGGGTTTAGGGATTAAGTATCCAACATGTGAGCTTTTAGGGCTGGGATTTAGCTCAGTTGGTAGAGCGCTGCGCTGCAGTCTCTGAGGTCCCGAGTTCAATTCCCAGCACCGCAAAAATGGGAGAAGGACCTGGCAATCCGCTCCCAAGGCAATCCCCAAACAGTCAGCCATTGAAAACCCTATGAGGGTCGCTATGAGTCGGATACCGACTCGAGGGCACCTAACAACAACAACAGTGAACTTTTGGGGGAGGTGTTCAAACCATAACAATGTCCTTTATAATACCTTGTTGAGCTGGTGGAAGCTGTAACAATGACAGAACTTCCCATCTAAATAGCACTTTAAACCCTTCCCAGGCATCACCTTTTGCAACATTGCTTTTTTGTATAACATCATTAGCGGCAGTGTAAGCGACTCGCCCAAGGCCACAGAGTAAACTCCTACAGGGTTCAGCATTGAGATCTGAGTTTTTCTCTAGTGTGTTCCTACTAACACACGATAGCACTTTGCCTGCATGGCCAGTTGCTGTTTGCAAACGGTTCCCCAGACAGGAGCCCTCGCCCTGTCATAGGCAGAGCAGACACTGCCATCCCTGCTTCAGCAGGCGGGAGTTGTTGCTGACCCAGGGGGCTCCATGGTATGAATTGTAGATGGTGAACTCCCCAGGCTTTGCGGAAGGAGAGCAGCTCGCGCCTTGACATTCGATGTTCCAATGCCACTGCTTTCATTGTGCAGGAGGGGCTCCGAAGACCCACGAAGCCATGTTTAGAAGCTTGGCAGCGACACAGGGCTTAATTGTTTCAGTCACATGACCGGCGAGACAACCTCGCTCACAGTGCAGCTTATATTTTACCTTGACTTGTTTGGGGTTCCCTCCTCTCCCTATATGCTGGGATTTAGCTCAGTTGGTAGAGCGCTGCACTGCAGTCTCTGAGGTCCCGAATTCAACTCTCAGCACCTCAAAAATGGGAGAAGGACATGGTAATCCACTCCAGAGGTAATCCCCAAAAAATCAGCCATTGAAAACCCTACGAGGGTAGCTATAAGTCAGATACTGACTCCACGGCACCTAACAACAACAACAACCTCTCCCTGTGCAAAGAACTCTCTGTAAGGGACAACTGTCCCTGAGCAGGTTGAGTGGTGACTGTTGTTAGGTGCCATGGAGTCAATGTCTGACTCATAGC
The DNA here is from genome assembly GCA_007922755.1 of Pedetes capensis. Classification (NCBI taxonomy): domain Eukaryota; kingdom Metazoa; phylum Chordata; class Mammalia; order Rodentia; family Pedetidae; genus Pedetes; species Pedetes capensis. The sequence goes on along the minus strand of VMDO01006201.1, from coordinate 38,445 downwards.
AACCTTCATGGTTTTTATTTTTATTTATTTATTTTTTTACCATGCTGGGGGTTGAATCCAAGGCCTTGCACTTGTGTGCTTTGCAAGTGCTGGACCACTGAGCTGCACCCCTGGCCCATTTTTATTTTACTTTTTTGAGACAGGGTCTCTCTAAGTTACATTTTGAGACACGGTCTCAATATATTGCACAGACTGCCCCTGGTCTCAAACTTGCGATCCTCCTGCCTCTGCCTCCCAAGCTGTTGGGATTACAGGTATGCACCACAGCACCCGGGCTCTTCATAGGGTTTTCAATGCCTGATTATTTCAGGATTGCTTCAGGGGTGGATTGCCACGTCCTTCTCCCATTTTTGTGGTGCTGGGGATCAAACCTGGGTCCTCAGAAAATACAGAGCAGCCCTCTGCCAACTAAACTAAACCCCAGCCTCAGCTGAGTTGGCAGATCCCCCCAAAATCATGCCTATGTCCTAACCCTTGGAACGGACGAATACAACCTTATTTGGAAAAAAAAAAAGGCTTTGCAGCTGGAGCAAGGAAGTCTCTCAAGATGAGACCACCCTGGGTTATGCTGGGGGCCCTAAGTCCAGGGACAAGGTCCTCAGAAGACACACATAGGAGGGATGAGTGTGAGGGGGAAGGGGAGGAGAAGAGAAGGCCACAAAAAGATGGAGACAGAGATGAGAGCGCTGCAGCCACAAGCCTAGCGGTGACGTTGGAGGAGTTGAAGCAGGATCCTCCCGGGGCCACCGGAGGGGTCATGGCCCTGTCGACAACCTGGTGTCAGACCCTTGGCAGGACAGAACAGTGAGAAAGCAAAGTTGGCTTGTGTGAAGCCACCGAGCTTGCGGCAATGTGTTATGACAGTCACAGAGAAGAGCGTGATATCCTCGTGGGAAGCGATACCGCGGAGCGGAGCCAGAAAACCGGCAGCAGGGGCGGAAATCAAAAGACGCAGAGCCGTTTAAGAAAGTGCGGGATCTCATTGTAAGGAATAGGAATATAAGCAAATGATGAAATCAACTATGTGTATTACATGACGTGTGGAATGCTTTGATACCCCATAAGATTGTAACCTAAGCCTCCCGGGACTGCCCCAGGGGAGAGGAACATGTGTGCACCAGAGTGATAAGGATAGACCCCTGGTACCCAATAACCATACGGCACAATGACATCAATGCAAGATAACCAGACGGGGCACAGACTCCACACTGAACTGTATAAGAAGAGAGACCTGACAGCAGGCGGGCTCCTCAACTCTAAGCGATGACTGCCATCACGTCACGCTGAGCCCCCCACCAACAAAGGACCCATCGCCACGTCGCCACCATCTCCGCACTGTGAGAAGAAGAACATCGGGAAGGAAGGCCGAGGACACCGCTCAACCGGACAGATCGCGAGGCTTATCTGTGTCATCGGGTGCCACTACAGAGGTGCCAGGTTTCGGCGTGCCAGGGTGAGCGTGTGTGTGAGCTAACCCTGTGTGAATGTAACAATAAAGGTCTCCTGCCAGTGACAATATCTGGTCCTCTTATTCCTGACTTCACCTTACGTGAGGGAGAGATTCTATCTCCCATCCTCATTTCTCTGCTCACGACACTTATCAAGACAGTTTTCAGTCCATTGAGAAAATCAGGGAAGGAGTAAAAAGTTGAATCAGGCGGTGACTTGGGTCTTTCATTCTCTGCCTGAGAACGAGAAGCAGGATTTATAAACCTGCCGCAGCCAGGGGAACAACTTGTCTTTTATGGCGGCAATTATATGTAGGAATGTTCACCGCGAACCCGGGCTGAGTCACCGTCTACAATTCATGCGGAAAAGATTCATTCACAAAGATGGAGAACTTATGAATTCAAGTCAAATACCTAACACGAGTGGGAGGTATCGGGGGCAAGAAAGTTAGGAGGAACCCGAAGGTGACATGGGCTCTCCAGCGTCAGTCCCTCAGAGGTTCTCAGGGCCGGTTGCCCTGGGACTCTTCAATATGGAGTCCAGTCTGGTCCCAGTTCTGAGATGGCCAGAAAGATGGCCCCCTGTGCACTTCCAGATGGGGACCAAAAGTACACCAGCCGCCAGCCCTGGGATGGAGGAGGGACTGTCCCCTGGCCAGCCCAGGGTCACTTCCGGGTCCTGAGACCACCCTGGACTCTGCCTTGCTGTGTACCAGCACCACCTTCTTCTCTTGCCCTGGTCTTCTGGACGTAGCTTCTCTCTTTGCCCCTCTCCCTCAGCCCAGAAATCTGCCCTGCCCGGTGGCCTCACTCCCCTCTCTGGCCGAGACACGCCCAAGTCCTGCCATCCAAGGACAGTCCCTTATAGTGACCACCTGTCCACCTGTGGCCAGTCTCTGAGCCACGTGGGGCTTCCCTCCAGCCTGTCTGGGCCTCTGGGCAGAGGGAGGGAGGCTTTGGGGGATTCAGTTTCTCCACCCTCCCTTCACTTAACATACAACAAAAGCAGATGGGTCTGTCCCTCTCCCGGAGTGTCACTTGAAAACCACATGTCAGTAAGGGGAGACCACAAATGCCGGGGATGGGATGAGACACACGTTTACATGGGGAATATGGCTGGAGGCTGGCTTGGACTCAGTAGCATTGGGACCCAGGCCCCTCCTGACAAGGGGAAGCTAACGTGGCGCCCCCGTGGGGCTGGGGGTGGTAGAGGCAGGGAAGCTGGCTAGCCCGCGGCCCTGAGCACGCAGAGCAGTGAGGAGGGAGGCCTGGGCCCGCGAGTTCCCTGCAGAGGTGGAGAGGAGGGCACCTCGGCTCAGGAACTCCTCCCCCTGTCCCCCAGTCCCTCCAGCCATGGCCCTGGGAGGCACCCTTGACTTCTCTTCCCTCATCTCCTACACCATCAGCAGGTCCCAAGGCTTCACCTCCATCCCAGGGCTCTAGCAGGACCTGTGGGCCTTCTGCTTCTGGCCTCTGATCCTACTATCACTGGCCTGGACCACACACTGGGCCCCTAACTGCTGGTCTCCCCTTGGGTCCCTGCCTGCAGTGCATCCTCCACCCAGCAGCCCACTAACGTTTGAAAAAGTAAATTCTGTGAGGCCGCCTCTCTCCTCGAAATCTTCAGAAGCGGTCTCTTTCTGCAGAGAACAGACTTGTTGTTGTTGGGTGCCATCAAGTCGGTATCCAACTCATAGCGACCCTCATAGGGTTTTCAATGGCTGTTTTGGGATTGCCTTGGGAGTGGCTTGCCAGGTCCTTCTCCCATTTTTGCAGTGCTGGGAATTGAACTCGGGACCTCAGAGACTGCAGAGCGGCGCTCTACCAACTGAGCTAAATCCCAGCCTGAGAATAGACTCAAGCTCCTTAAATTCCCCATTGGACCAGTCCACTGCCCCCTCCCGCTATTCATCTCCAGCACTATTCTTCTACTCCTGGAGCAGCCCATCCCATTGCCCCCAGGGCCTTTGCACTAGCCGGTGTCCTGGAATTCTCCTTCTACGCATCACTGCAAGGCTGGCTCCCTTTCGTCATCCAAGTCCAGTGTCATGGGCAGTCCTTTCTGACCGTGCTGTGATGGAGCCTCACCCGTCTATCACTAGCACATGCTGATGACGTTCTCTGCAAAAGCCACCATGTTATTTTCCTGTTTTTTTTTTTTCCCAATCTTTCTCCCACTGCAAACACAAGCTCAGTGAGAGCAGGACCCTGTTGTCGGTTTTGGGGTGTCCTAGCACCCTCCGCAGCATCTGGCATGTTTTAGGTGACCCTGATCATGTGTGCATCGAGTGACTGAATGAATGGGCGGATGGAACTGGCCAGATGCAGGGCACCATGCTGGTCCCCCGGATCTTTAGGACTCTTGGGTTTCTTATCTGGAGTATCTCCTATCACTAGACGCTGAGGGTCACCTTTAACCCCAATAAGCTCGTCATGGAACAGTGACTAAGGCAAGCCCCGCAATGTGTCACTAGACTCTCCCTCCTGGTGACATCCTGCTGGGATGATTAGCTCGTTAGGTGAAGATAAACGGCATTGTGCAAAGGCTCCTGCTGAGGAGCAAATGACATCTGCTTGTGCCTTATCTGCTTCTCCAACAAACCCGCCAGGTTACCCAGTGACAACTTGTTTGAATGACGCCAGGTGGCCTGAGCCCTCCATTTAGTGGGCGTGGCTTTTGGCTGCCTCTTGCCGGAGCGGGGTGGAACCTTCCTGGAGCGGGGTGGAGCCTCGGTGGAGCAGGGTGGAGCCTCCGTGGCTGGTCAGATGCAGGCAGGCCACAGACCCTGGGTCATCATGGGCTGAGGACCCCGGCCCGGAGCTCTTCATGCCACTGAGTCAGAGCCTCTGGGCAGAGGGAGGGAGGCTTTGGGGGATTCAGTCTCTCCACCCTCCCTTCACTTAAAATACAACAAAAGCAGATGGGTCTGTCCCTCTCCCAGAGTGTCACTTGAAAACCATGTCAGTAAGGCGGGACCACAAATGCCGGGGATTGAATGAGACAGATGTTTACTTGGGGACTGTGGCTGAAGGCTGCTTTGGTCTCAGTAGCATTGGGACTCAGGCTCCTCCCGTCTAGTTCTGCCTTAGTCCCTGTGGCTGAAGACGACTCCCTACCCAACCCTGTTCCTCTCTGAGAAGGGAGGAGATAGAGGCAGCAGCACCCTGCTTTACAGCACTAATTGGAATCAAACATGGCAGTGCTGCTCCTTCCCATTGGTCGGATTTAGTCACGTGGCATGGGCTGGCTGCAAGGAAGACTGGGAAATGAAGTCTAGCTGGATGAGTCTATGCGGAGGATGGATTCCAGCAGGACCAGCAGAAGGCCTGGCACATCCATTCCTGAAACGTGCCCCTCCTCCCAGCTTGTCTCCCAGCCAGAGGCAGCCGTCAAGCTCTTCTCTCTGGGCAGACGCATCCTCTACTTAGATTCTAGCTCCTAAATTTCTTTTTCCGTCAGTCTTTCTCTGTCCACATGATGTCACTAGGGCAGGTGCGCAGCATCTGATAGACCAGCTACCTGCCCTCTGATACCTTGCTTTCCGTCAGTGCTACTGTTATCTGGTATCAGGGAGACATGGGGAGTGAAGATAGGGGGGTCCAGAGCAGGAGTCCAGGAATGTGGGGGCAGAACCTTGGTCCTTGTATGTGGCATATAAAAGAATTTATAACCGACACAATAGTAGAGAGTATAGATGTTATTGTTGTTGTTAGGTGCCATTGAGTCGAGTTTGATTCATAGTGACTCTCATAGGGTTTTCAGTGGCTGACTGTTTCAGGATTGCCTTGGGAGTGGATTGCCAGGTCCTTCTCCCATTTTTGCGTTGCTGGGAATTGAACTCAGGGCCTCAGAGACTGCAGGGCAGCGCTCTACCCACTGAGCTAAATCCCAGCCAGATCCAACCTTGTTGTTGTTAGGTGCCATCAAGTCGGTATCCGACTCATAGTGACCCTCATAGGGTTTTCAATGGCTGACTGTTTCGGGATTGCCTTGGGAGTGGCTTGCCAGGTCCTTCTCCCATTTTTGTGGTGCTGGGAATCGAACTCGGGACCTCAGAGACTGCAGCACAGAGCTCTACCAACTGAGCTAAATCCCAGCCCAGATCCAACCTAGGGGAGGGCAGAAGAATGAACAGAACAGACCACACGTTCACTGGAATCCCCGGGCACCCACCTAGAGCTAGCTTTGCCATGCCATGGTCTTTCTGTCCCCTCTGCATCTCTGAACTGGCTGTGGGACTTACTTCCTGGAGTACCATGGTCCACTTTGCCTGTCCATCTCTCCCTAGAGCCTCCAAGCTTCTTTAGGCCCCAGGGGAATCCCCTTTCCTCGTGGCCTCGAAAGGACGAGGCAGAGTGAAGAAAACCCTAGGGTCTTTTAGAGAAGATGGTGGGTGGCTCAGGGGGAGCCCGGAGCCCGAGGGGGAGCAGAAGACCTCCTTCTCAGTCTCAGGGGTTCTGGCAGAGGTAGTGGGCCTGGTCGTGGTTACTCAGTCCTGAGTATGCCAGGAGCTAGAGCAATGGGCCACCCCATAGGGTCTCCCGGGCATGGACAGACGGGAACATGTGGCGCGCAAGGGTGAGCTTTGTCACCAGGACCGAATCTGAAAGGTCCTCAACTGGTTCTAAAGCTGTGTCTCTTCACAACACCAGAGCCCTCTGAAGGAGAAGTTGGTGTCTTCGAGGTACGACTGGACTCCCCACCACCCATGCACATCTGAGCCTCCCTGTTGATCCTCTCCTAAAAGACCAGGAGCTTGTGCACTGGCCAAGGGTGTCCCCAAAGCCCGCAGGGCCCACTAGACACGCCTTCTCTGCTAAGACCAATTGCAAGGGACTCAAATACCCCTGAGCTCCACTGGAGGAGAAGGGGCCACCTTATGGGGTCAGATAACTGAGGCCAGGGACGAAGAAGCCCTGGCCTTGCCGTCTGCCACATGGTCCTATGCAAAGCCTTTCATTCCTTGTGCCTCTACCTCTCCTGTGATGCAGAGGCAGTGCACCACCACCTGTCGAAGGTCCAGCCACTGAGGTCTACACAGCGAGAGGCTCAGGGAACCGTGAGGTCCCTAGGCACCCTTTGAGTGCCATTGCTCTGGGAGATTCCCATTACTTTGTTTTTCAGATGAGGAAATGGGAGTCCCAGAGGAGACCACGAGTTCCTGAGGTCTCCGCTGGTCAGTAGTGCCAACCACGGCCCAGACTCTCAGCGTTTTAGCCAAGGTCTCTCCCCAGCATGGAGTTTATTGGTTGCTTAATTATTTCAGCAGGCTGGGATTTAGCTCAGTGGGTAGAGCGCCGCTCTGCAGTCTCTGAGGTCCCGAGTTTGATTCCGAGGTATGCGAGGCAAAAATGGGAGAAGGACGTGGCGATCCACTCCCAAGGCAATCCCGAAACAATCAGCCATTGAAAACCCTATAAGGGTCGCTATGAGTCAGACACGACTCGACGGCACCTAACAACAACAACAATTATTTCAGCAGAAATTGAAAGCCCAGGTGTGTTGCTCTGCTCATAAGGAAGCAGCAATGTCAGAAATAAATAGGACCAGGCTCAAGGACCAGGGCAAACCAAAGGCAGGTGTGGCAGGCCTGCGGAGCTGGCGCTGTCTGTGTGTTTACTGCTCCGTGGCCTTGCCTAGGTGGCTTGCACAGTGCCCCTTTGTGCTTTCTGTGTGGTTTCGGTGTAGCCCGGGCTGAGAGACAGGAGTCATTACGATAGCAGCAAATGCTGCCTGTGGATGAGCCAGGAGCAAAGGTGACTTCAGCTGAAGTGGTGGGAGGAGGGGTGTGAGCTGCTGGCGGCTGGCGGTCACACTTGGAAGAGCCCCGGCCCTCGGAATGTGAGTGTTAGGCACGCCTTGACCTGCAGGCTGGCGCGGCCTGTTTCTTCCACGTTCTCAGGCCCCACCAGGTCAGAGCCACGGGTCAGCTTATCATTTCTGGGGCCACAGAGAGGGAAGTACCACCAATGGTGGATTCCTGTTCCAGGAAGGGTGGCCTTGGAGTGACGGTGGCCTGAGCAAACATGGCCCCCACGGAGCTCCCAGGTGTCGTAGATCTGAGTCACCTGGATGGTTATCAGAAGGGAGAAAGTCCAGACGGGGTCAGCGGTGAGTCACGCGTTGCATCGAAAAGACCTGGGAGATTCAAAGAAATCAAACAGGTAAATCAACCCCAGCTGGGCCAAGATCCTGCGAGTGCAGCCCCTCTGGGGGTGGTGGAATTGGGGGAGTCGCTAAGCCAGTGGTGCCCCTGCCCATGCCCACTTTCAACATGGCGGTCGGTCCTGGTGGGGCTCCTTTTGGAACGTAAACATGTAAAACCAGATCATGGGGTGGGGAGGGGATGGGTAGGGCAGCAGGGCTCTGGAACGGAGGCGTGGGACTGCCCAGGCACGGCCAGGGAAGGACAACGGGCTGCCGTGGGAACTGGGAAGGCCAAGTTCAGAAGGCTTAAGATGTATCCTTTTAACAGACAGCTTTAATGGAGACTCTGTGTTTTAAGGGCTTAGTTCCTTGCTTTTTAAAGACATTTTTGGCATCATAAAATAATTTTGCTGATAAGGCTTTTATGGCCATTGTAAATGTGAATCATTAAGCATTTACTGTTTATTGAAACTCAGGAGTAAGTAAGTTTAGAGGGACATTTAAAGTATTACATTCTATAAAATTAAAAATTCACTTTCGAGTTTCCCTTTTCAATTTTTCAACTACTTAGTAGATGTTTCCCCCATAAAGCAGCATAGTAACTAAGCATAGATGGAAAGACATATAAATTCTCATTTTAGGGATCAACACTAACGTCAATTTAAAAAGACAAGTCACTGCTTTAAAAATCAAGGAAAATTGTATACAGATGAGAATTAAAATATGTAAATTATTTCACATCATACTGAAGGTTGATAGTAAATAAACTTTTAAAAGAACTATAGCCAGGTGCTGTGGCTCATGCCTGTAATCCTAGCAATTCAGGAGGCTGAGGCAGGAGGATCGCAACTTTGAAGCCAGAAGTAGTTTGAGTAACTTAGCAAGACCCCAAATAAAAAAATTAAAAAATTAAAAATTTAAAAATTTTTTTAAAAAGAACTACAGACTTATATTTGGTGAAATAACATGTACCTACCCTCGTCGCTATCATGACAAACACCTGATGTTTTCATTGGTGGGACTCGGGGACCTGGCACAGAGCAGTGGCACGTGGCTCTCTGCACAGGTCAGTACTATGGAGGTGTGCGAGGCGAGAAGGTCGCCTTCCATTTTCATCTTATAAAGTTAAGGGCCCATCTATCCTTGGATCAGAAGGAATTGGACCCAGGCTCCTTAAGGATACATACTAGTGGTTCTGTTTACATTGATGCATTCAACAGGGGGTTATTGTGAGGTGCCGTGGAGTTGGGTCCGACTCACAGCGACCCTATGTATAACAGAAAAAACCCTCCCAACACTGTGCCATGCCTGGCACTATGTCAGGGCCTCTCTGCTCTCCATAAAGTTTTCAATGGCTGATTGTTTCAAGACTGCTTTGAGACTGGATTGCCACGTCTTTCTCCCATATTGTGTGGTGCTGGGAATCAAACCCAGGGTCTCCGAGAGCACAGAGCAGCACTGTACCGGCTGAGCTAAACCCTAGCCACTAGGTACTCAATAAATGTTTGCTGAATGAATGTCAGGAAAAGATTGCAGATGGAAAAATACAACCTATCATGCATGATCCTATGAAACCATAAAGTTTACAAGAAAATATCCAATTCAGTAGAGAAGGCTTCTTCTAGTACAGTCTCCAACTTGTCAGGGTGAGCTGGCATTTCAAGAGAGAGTTGGGAGATGGAGATATTGCACATGCGGGTGCACACAGTGTAACCTCGCGAGCTCCCAGCCATCTCAGCCTTGATTCTCCTAGTAAAAGGCTTAATAAGCTTCCCCACCTTCCTCCCCTTGTGTGGAGGGCCAAGGGGATGGGTGTCTCTATAGCCAAAACTGCCAAAGCTGGGAAGAGAAACCAAGAAAAACTTAGTTTTCAGATTCAACCTTAAAAGAAATAGTTGGCCCCCAAAGCCACATTTGAACTAAGATACAGAATGCAGACCTATTTTTTATTTTTATTTTTTTGTCACTGGATAGTTTAGTCATGGTATCTTCAATTTAATAATTTGCTTGTGAAAGCTGGATGTTGAATAAGGGAGACAGGAGAAGAATTGATGTTTTTGAGTTATGGTGCTGGAGATGAATATTGAATATACCATGGACTGCCAAAAGAACCAACAGATCTGTCCTAGAAGAAGTGCAACCAGAGTGCTCCTTGGAAGCAAAGGCGGCTAGACTGTGTCGTACATATTTTAGACATGTTGTCAGAAGGGACCAATCCCTTCATTTTGGGGAGAGTGGAGAATTAATGTAAAAAAGGAAGACTCTCAACTAGAGGGTTGATACAGTGGCTGCAACAATGGACTAAAACATCAAAAAGATCGTGTGCATGGCACAGTTTTGGGGAGTGTTTCAATCTGTTGTACGTAGAGTTTGCTATGAATCAAACCCAACTCGATGGTACCTAACAATGACAAGGGTGTGATTCAATTCAATAGCAACACAGTAGAAACAGTGTTCACATTATACAAAACATACAGTCAGTTTGGGATATATTTTGAGAGGGAAGCAGGCAGCATGGATCTGAGCCTGCTTGGATCTGATCTAGGCTCTGCCAGGCACAAGCTGTATGACCTGGCTGAGGTTCTGCCCCTCTCTGAGCCTCAGCCATAATCCAAAGAGCATGGCCCCTATCTCAGTGTTATTGTGAAGGCCAGCATGCACTCTGATACTCTGTCCATTATCTATCTATCATCCATCCATCTATCTGTCTGTCTATCTGTCTATCTGTCTATCTATCTGTCTATCTATCTGCCTATCTATCTAGCTGTCTATCTATCTGCCTCTCATCTGTCACCAATCATCTATCAATCCTACATTTTATAGACTACACCCACAGACAATGCACGGGCAAAATCTATGCTGGAAACACCAATGATGCCCTTGACCACACTCCATCTAAAAACAATCCTAGTTTTCTGCTTCTGTGTACGTAGGAGTGTTTTCTTCTCCAATCTGACAACCAAGTGGAACAATATGGAAGCGCGAGAGTCTAGTAAAATGCTGTAAAAACGGAACACGATAGAAACAGAAGGTTGATTGTCTTCTTTTTGTTCTGTTCCATTGCTGTGCAGCACACCAGAAACGACTTTTGAAAGTCCTCTGTAGGCCAGATAATGGGAAGGATCAGCATTGAAAGGTAATAGGAGCTACAGACCCCAGTCTGGGAGGCCATTTAAGCCCCCAGCCACCTTCTTTCCCTACAGAAAGGAGCTGTGAAGTTCAGGAACTCCCTGAAGGGCTCTGGGGAGGTGTTTGCTCAGAGCCTGGCAGCAAAGCTGCTTTCTTTCTCCTCCAAAAACCTTCTTTAAATCATGCAAATCGAGATTATTTTGGTTTCAATAGAAGCTGAGCCTTGGTTAAGAAGGAGCAGTTTGGGTTGTCTGGGCCATCTTAACCACCATTTTTTCACTGTTACTTAACCAGGGCCTGTAAGAATACGTCCTCTTGTCCATTTTACTGAGAATATTTACAAACGCTGTACAGACACACAAAGGCTATAAAACAAGCTCCAGCCAATTTCAGATGATTGGTGAATTACAGACCGCATTCCGTGGCCACAGCGCTAGGCAATTTTCCACAGTGTTTTCACAATGCAGGGTGCTCGCCACGGTATATATGATCATCACAGCACAGTATTATTCATGAGAGCCAAAGAGTGAAAGTCAACAACCAGTAGGTACTGGGGGAAACCCATGTGGTTTGCATTTAAGAACCACAATTTTATATAGCTCATGTATCTATAGATTAAAATAGTGTACCAATCTACTACAGCCGCCATCACAGAGCGCATCAAGGGCACTGGGTAGTGTAAATAGGAAACGTATTTTGTCACAGTTCTGGAGGTCGCAGCCCAAGATCAAGGGATCTGTAGGGTTGGTTTCTTCTGAGGTCTCTGTCCTCGCCTTGCAGATGACCTTCTGTTCTGTGTGTCAGCTTCCCACGCTCCTTTTTCTTATGACACCAGTCCTATGGCATCAGAGCTCACCCTAATGACTCCATGTTAACCTACAAAGGGCCCACTTCCAAATAGGCCTGCAGCCGTAGCCCTGTGGCTTCTGACCCCATCAGATCTCAGAAGCTAAGTAGGGTCGGGCCTGGTTAGTCCTTGGATGGGAGACTGCCTGGGAACACCAGGTGCTATAGGCTTGGGAGAAGGACCTGGCAACCCACTCCCAAAAATCAATTTGCCATTGAAAACCCTATGAACAGCATAGAAGCACTGACAATAGTGTTTTGCCTGTCGTACGCAGGGTCGCTATGAGTCAGATGGCCATTGAAAACCCTATGAATAGCAGAGAAGCACTGACAATAGTGTTTTGCCTGTTGTACGCAGGGTCGCTATGAGTCAGATGGCCATTGAAAATCCTATGAATAGCAGAGAAGCGCTGACAATAGTGTTTCACCTGTAGTATGTAGAATAGCTATGAGTCAGATGGACTCCAAGGCGCTAACAACAATAACAATCTCCAAATTGGATCAAATTCTGAGGGGTGGAGGGGCTTCAACATCTGACTTGGGGTTGGGGGGAGTGGCATTTTTATCCCAGAAGGAATGGCCAGGAATGGCCAGAAATTCGTTGCTACTTCTCCCATCCAGAGGCAGGGCATGTCTCCCCTGAAATGAAGCTAAGAGGGCTTTGTGTGTCGCTTTGAGCAACAGAATATGGGGGAAGTGGGGCTGTGCTGGGTCTTCACCTTAGACTACGGGTGTCTTCCTCTTGGAACACTCTCTCTGGGACGCTGAAGCTGCCTTCAACCAGCCCAACCATCCAGAGACCGCCATATTGCAGAGGCCATGTGTGGCTTCATCCAACAGTCCCACCACAGCCCAATCTTCCAGCCAGCCCTGCCAAAATGACAGCATAAGATGACAACATGTGAGTCAAAGTGTCATGGGCCCTCCAGACAAGCTTATCTGCCAGCTGTATGTTCCTTGTCTCAACCATTGCCTTGAAGAGCAGAACAGTCCAGCTGAAACCTGTCAAAACTCACGACCCCAAAATCATGGGGAAAGAAGGAAATAATCTTTGTTTCAGGTTAGTAAGAGTTTTTTTTTGTGTGTGTGGTGGTGGTTGTCATTGTTATTTTTTGTTTGTTTCTGTGTAGGAATACATAACCAGAACAAAAGGTAAAAAGAGAAATCATAATGAATATTTGAAAATCTTTACAACAAAGTGATTAGGAAAATACTAAATATTAGAACTTAGAGGATGCAGCTAAAGCAGAAATCAGAAGTACAATGATAGCTTTAAATGTTCATATCAGGGGAGGGGAAAGGAAGGCTGAACGTTAACGAGATAAGCCTCCATCCTAATATGGAAGAAAGAGAACAGAAAGACAAACAGACTTGGGACCCAAGAGTGCAGATTAGATCTTCAAGATCTCTGTGGGCCCCCTCAAACAGTGAAATTTTGTGTGTATGTGAAGGAGAGTCCATACATCCCCACACAACCTTGACGATTCTGTGTATGGATTGAACAGGCTCTTCTGACTTCCCTATTGAATTTCTCTGATTGCGGCTGCCACCATGGCGGTGGCTACAAGGGTCATGGCTGTTTCTTGTATGTTTCTGTGTTTGTGTTGTTCATTTTTCTCCCCTGCTAGGAGGTGATAACTCTTTCAATGCAATCATAAACTATCACACAGGCAGGCCAGGGTTTTGCTCTGCTCTGTGCCTGAGAATGGACTCTCTAACCTGTCCTGCCCTTGGCCACCATTTTTACCTGAGCCTCTAAGGAGCTAATGACACACTGTGGTCCCGTTGACGTCAAAGCCCAGCTACTTCCTGGCAGGCTGGTCCCTTCCACTTTCCTTGGCCTCAGAACAAACCTGTGTGCATCATGCACTTCCTAGCTTGCACTTCCTATCATGCCCTGCATGTAGTCCATACACTCCTACCACCACGCTCTGTCTCACATACACTGATAAGACATTGCAACCATGTGGAAGATTGGGGGCTCTGGAGTCAGACTGGCCTGACTTAAGACAACAGCCCCACCTCCTATGGGTGTATTGCCTTGGGCACATGATCATACTTATTTCCACTTTCTTATATGGCAGTTGTGAAGATGAAAGACATCATTCCTCAAAGTTAAATACAGGTTTACCCTATAGCCCAGCAATGTCCCTTGGAGGTATATATACTCAATAAAAATGACCATGACTATCCACAAAGAGATTGTATACGTAAGCTCATAGGAATTTACTCACCAGAGCCAAAGAGTGGAAACAATCACAATGCCCTTCAGCCAATGACTGCATAAAAAAATGTGGTCCATACAATGTGGTCCATACAATGTGATACATACAATAACAGAATGCTTCTCACCATAAAGGGCTGGGATTTAGCTCAGTTGGTAGAGCTCTGCGCTGCAGTCTCTGAAGTCCCGAGTTCAATTCCCAGCACCACAAAATTGGGAGAAGTGCCTGGCAATCCACTCCCAAGGCAATCTCGAAACAGTCAGCCATTGAAAACCCTATGAGGGTCGCTATGAGTCAGATGCCGACTCGATGGCACCTAACAACAGCAACAACTCACCATGAAAAGAAACGGAACACCAGTATAAGCTACCGTAGAGATGAACCTTGACAACACCATGCTAAATGAAACAAGCCAAACACAAAACATCGCAGATTATCTGATTCCATTGGCGTGAAATGTCCAGCGAGGTCAAATTCGCCAAGACTGAAAAACAGATGGGTGGTTACCAGGGCTGCAGGGAAGAAGACTGGGGAGTTATTGTTTGATATGTATGGGGAATTTTTCTAGGTGGATAATAAGATGTCAATCTAGAGAGAAGAGATAGTTATACGATGTTGTAAATGTACTAAATTGTGTACTTTAACATAGCCAGTTGTGCGGTATATGAGATTTACCTCAATTGAAAAAAAGTAATGAAAGGAATCAAGGACACGTGGTAAGTGTGCAAAGAATATTAGGTGCTGTTGTTACAAACATTGTCCCCCCAACCTGTCAGCTGCACCCTGACCTATTGCCAGCAGAGGCATTTTAACCCTAGGTAGATTGTAGGCGCTCTCATTTTTGGAGACCTTATAACATACTATGTTTCTTATATTAAAGTATACCAATTTCCTACCTTAAATATTTTTGAATATAAAAGAACATGCAGAGACTTTTAAAAAATAACATTGCTTTAAAATTAGTAAGCTGAAAGTAGCTAATTTCATATATTGTACATACTCAAGAATTCTGAATTCTGGTAAGGTGAGGAAATCAACCTCATAGATTGTTCTGAAGTGTGGGAATTTGTCGAAGAGCGGGGCACACGCTCCCTTCCTAGGCAGGACAGGGAGGCGCTGTGAGGTAATGTAATGAAAACCCTATGAGGGTTGCTATGAGTTAGAGACGACTTGATGGCACTTAACAGCAAGAACAACTGTGGTTTTTAAGAACACAAGTTTATTTATTATCTCTAGAGGTCAGAAGGCCTAAAACCAAGGTGTCAATAGGGCTGTGTCCTTCTGGAGACTCTGTTACAGAGTCATGTCTTTGCCTTTTTCAGTATACAAAATTCAACAACGAAGAAACTGAGAGATGGTGCGGTTTGTAGACATTTCAGGAAACATTTTTAATTTCATATTTTTCCTTTCTCTTCTAAACACTCAAATATTTTCATAAGCCCCTGAAAAGTTACAGGATCTAGCACCAGCCTCTGATGCCTAATGGATAAACTGTCCTTATATCAAGTGTCCCTTTGACATTTGTTCTGTTAGTCACAATTTTTTTTTTCAGTACTAAGGGTTGAACCAACGGCCTCACACCCATGTGCTAGGCAGGTACTCCACCAACGAGCTATACGCACTGCCCCTTTATTATTTTTATTTTTTCTTTGGAGACAGCATCTTGCTAAGTTGTGCAGGCTGCCTCTCAAACTCACCATCCTCCTGCCTCAGCCTCCCATGTTGCTAGGATTATTGTGTGTACCATGGTGCCCAGCTCTGCAAATTCTTTTATATAGCAAACTCTTCTAACCTTGTTGTTGTTGTTGTTGTTGTTAGGTGCCGTCGAGTCAGTATCTGACTCATAGCGACCCTCATAGGGTTTTCAATGGCTGACTGTTTCAGGATTGCCTCGGGAGTGGATTATCAGGCCCTTCTCCCATTTTTGCGGTGCTGGGAATTGAACTCGGGACCTCAGAGACTGCAGCGCAGCGCTCTACCAACTGAGCTAAATCCCAGCCCTCTAACCTTCTTAGTGGAATCATTTTTCCAGTTGATATCAGATCAATCTCCAAAAGAAGCAGCTCCTAGCAGGCCTGATTCATGAGAACTAAAATTTGATTCCCCCTATGGATTTTATTAGGCCTACAGCCATAGCCCTGTGGCATCTGATCCCATCAGATCTCAGAAGCTAAGCAGGGTTGGGCCTGGTTAGTACTTGGATGGGAGACCACCTGGGAACACCAGGTGCTGTAGGCTTGGGAGAAGGACCCAGCTACCCACTCCCCAAAATCAATCCACCACTGAAAACCCTATGAACAGCAGAGAAGCACTGACAAAAGTGTTTCGCCTGTTGTACATAGGGTCGCTATAAGTTGGATGCCGACTCGACAGCACCTAACAACAGCAACAACATGGCTTTTATTTATATGAAATTTATATAACCCAACATGTATTAGAGGATGAACTTGGCAGAAGACTGGAACGGAGACAAGATCAGAGACTAGGGGGTCTATGAAGGGGACATTGAAATCGTTCAAGCAGGAGGGAACAAGGATCTAACTACAGAGATTGGAGCACTCATTGTGAATTTGTCACCACCGAGAAGGTGCCCGCTGGGTTTCATGAGCCTCTGGGCATCGTCATCCTTGCTGGGGTGCCTGGGGACTAACACAGGCCAGGACCTGTTTTCCTGGTGCTCACATAGAACTCACACCACACACACCTGAGAATGAGTGATTTTACACCTTTGCTCAGAAGCCTTTGAGTCCAAGACCGATTTTTTACAAGGGAAACATCCTCAGCCTCACAGTTAGACTCCTCTGTGTTAGCTTTTTAAGACTGTTGACACAATTTACTCCATACTCTGTGGTGTTTGGGCTGGGATTTAGCTCAGTTGGTAGAGCGCCGCTCTATAGTCTCTGAGGTCCCGAGTTCAATTCCCAGCCCCGCAAAATGGGAGAAAGACCTGGTAATCCACTCCCAAGGCAATCCCGAAACACTCTGCCATTGAAAACCCTATGAGGGTTGCTATGAGTAGGAGACTTGACGGCACCTAACAACAAGAACAACTGTGGTTTTTAAGAACGCAAGTTTATTACTTTATTATCTCTAGAGGTCAGAAGGTCTAAAACCAAGGTGTCAATAGGGCTGTGTCCTTCTGGAGACTCTGTTACAGAGTCATGTCTTTGCCTTTTTCAGCTTCTACAGGGAGTCGGACTTGGCAATCCCCTTCCAAAAATCAGTCTGCCATTGAAAACCCTATGAACAGCAGAGAAGCACTGACAATAGTGTTTCACCTGTTGTATGCAGGGTCACTAGAAATTGGATAATGACTTGATGGCACCTAACAACAACAACAACAACACAGGCCACTACAGGCCACTGCATTCCTGGACTCACTGCCGTCCTCCACGTTCAGAGCCAACAGCTCAGCACCCCTGTTCCTCTCTCACCTCTGCCTCTGTCTCCACATCTTCTCTGAGTCTGCTACGCCTGTTTTACAGAGGTGCTCATGAATAGGTGTAGGGATGACTTGGATAATCCCAGGTCATCTCCCCATCGCAAGGTCCTGCCTTTAATCACACTGGTAAAATCCCTTTGACCATGGAAGGTAATGTGTTGGCCGGTATCAAGGATTAGGATGTGGACACCCTTGGAGGGTCATTTTCTATCTACTGCATCCTCCAAAACTCGGTTTCCCACTTCTTCCCCTTGAGTCTTCTTTCCCTCCACCCCCCAGTGGAAGTTCCTACTCCCCATCTTCCCCACCCGCCTGGCCTCCAGAATTCTGTCATAATGTCCTAATGCCTCTCTCGACTCTTCCAAATTCTCGCCATCTTTCAGGGCCCTTCAAAGCCCACTGCCCCCAAGAAGATTCCCCAGATTAGAGCTCATGTCCTTCTTTTCCCCAGGTCCTTCTCATTCACTGGAACACATGAGAAGATCCTGTTAACGTTTTTACCTGTCTGTCTTATCTCTTTAAGGCAGAGACAGCCTCGGCATTCCTATTGTAGAATTGGACTCACAGCCAAGAATTGCTGGGTAGAGTAAATAAATTGAGCCCAATGCATAATGTACCTAGAGAGCAAGGAATGATGGAGGAGGGCAGTCAGGAGGCTGAGGTAGGAGGATTGCAAGTTCAAGGGTAAGCCATCTCCTTACATGTGGTGAAGCCACCATCTTCAATACGTGACTTCCAGGGTTATATGGTTTGGATATGAAGTTGTTGTTGTTGTTGTTGTTGTTAGGTGCCGTCGAGTCCAACTCATAGCGACCCTCATAGGGTTTTCAATGGCTGACTGTTTCGGGATTGCCTTGGGAGTGGGTTGCCATGCCCTTGTCCCATTTTGCGGTGCTGGGAATCAAACTCGGGACCTCAGAGACTGCAGAGCGGCGCTCTACCAACTGAGCTAAATCCCAGCCTGTGGATATGAAGTGTCCCCTCAAAACACTCATGTATGTGGTGGGGCTTTGGGGACACGATTAGGTAACGAGGGTTCAGACTTCTTGACTGGATTAATCCATTGAGGGATTCATCGCTGGATGGTGCGCTCAGGAGGTGATGGACATGTGAGGGTGTGGGGCCTTGGGCGTGCCTTGGAAGGATGCATCCTGTCCTTGTCCCTTCAGTTCAGTCTGCCACTCGCTCTGCTTCCTGAACACCCTGAGGTGGGCAGCGTCCTCACCTCAGTGCCCCAGCCACCATCGTGCCCTGCCGACCTCAGATTGCAACCACTGACACCATGAGCTCAAGCAAACCCCTCTTCCTTTCACCCGCTCCTGCCAGGTGTTGGTGACTGTAAGGGATGAAAAGTCTGGTAAAAACACAGGGGTCATCACACACAAGGAAGAGCGCGTGCCAAGATAACTGGGAAGCTTCATGGCCAGGTCTACAAGTGGCTCTACTCCCACCATGTCCACCCATAGTCCGCTGGCCACAGCTCACGGAGGTGGCCTGTCGGGGTTCAGCTCAGGCCCGGCAGAGGTCAGAGCCTTGCTCTGACACCGAATGGGTATCAGGGACCCACTGGACCAGGCTGGTGTAGTGGCCGGAGGCACCAAAGAAGGACCTCAGGAGACCTTCTGCGGGAAACAGGAGAGGGAAGTTTATTGGGTTGCTCCCTAGGTAGGGTGCAACCAGCAAGCAGCCCCTGTCAAGTGCTCAAGTGCTAGCTCTAAGCCTGCAGCATAGAATGTTGCAGGCTCACTGGTGGAACAGCTCAGCCTTAAAGGCATGGCTACAATCAGTTGGTGTTCCGCTGGGCTGGAGGTCTGGTGGTCTTGACTCCCGCAGCTCGCCTTCTCTGCCTCCCTCCTTCCCAAGGATGGGAGGAATTGGGAGGCTGTTCGTGGCTTGCTTATAGACTTCGGCACTTCGGGGCCCCTGGTCTTGTCAGCTTGCTTAGGTGGTCTTCCACAGGATTGGGGAGCAATGGCTCAAGGTGATGGGGTATGGTAGCAGGTAAAAACAGGAGGGTCCAGGTGGGGTCCAGGAGCTTGCTCATATAGGCTCCTAGGAGGGGGTTTGTACTGGGGTTAGCCAATCAGGGCACATTCCTGACATGTACAGCAGGTGAACTGTCATACCTGCCAGGTAGGGGCAGTTATTTCACTGGGGTGCTAGGGGTAGCCAATCAAAATTGAGGTGGTTGAGGCTGGTCGGGCTGGTCAGGGGCCACATTTGCTCACTCAGTGGGAGGGGGAATAAAGGAGTGAGTAGAATGTAGCCTGAGTGTTAGCCCCTGATGCTGGTTAGAGGGACCCTATTTATAGGGTGCTTTAAAAATCCCCTACAGTATCCCACGGAGCTGTAGCAGAAGCCGGCAGTCACTGTGCCTGTGAGCCAGGGCAAGGACACAGAACTGCCCTTCCCTGCCGCCCCAGGTCTGCAAACACCACGCATCTCCGGGGGCTCCCCTAATCATTTGGTGAACATGATGTCGGCCCTAACCCTCGCAGGTGTCCTGTGGCTCGGACACCAAGCCTTCAGGTCACCAACTGATCCTGGCATCCTGCTGACCCAACCAGAGGTTGCTTGTGCAGTTTGCCCAGCCTGTGTTCAGTCGAGTGGCGATTTCCCACCAGGAATGAAGCTTAGGAGCAGGGAGCATGTAATGTGTATCCTAAGATTAGACACAATCAGGGTTTTGTTTATTTTCTTTAGTCCTTTTTTTTTTTTTTTTAAATTCTCAAGAAGCAAGCTGATGACCAGGGCTGGGGTTCAGCTCAGTTGGTAGACTGCTTTTCTGCACTCTCTGAGGCCCTGGGTTCGATCTCCAGCACCACAAAAATGGGAGAAGGACCTGGCAGCCCACTCCCGAAACAATCCCGAAACAATCCGCCGTGGGAGATCCTATGAATAGCAGAGTAGCACTGACATAGTGCCGGGCATGGCGCAGTGTCGGGGAGGGTTTCTTTCTGTTGTACACAGGGTCACTATGGGTCAGACCTGACCCAATGGCGCCTAACAACAACAATCTGATGACCAGAAGATTTTGTTTGTTTTTGTGTTCTTACAGTGCTGAGGATGGAACCCAGGGCCTTTCACACGTTAGGTAAGTGCCCTACCACTCACTACATCCCTAGCCCTTTGTTTGATTTTCTTTTTGTATAGTTTAAGAACCAAGTGTCAGATCATTTGGTTTCGCGACACACGACATAAAAGCTGGGTTTTTCTACTTGAACCCTTGGCCAGCTGATGTGTCCACTCCTGGGGAGCAAGAGCAAGGCGGCCCTCATGGTGTGGGCCCCACTTCTCCTCCTCTGTACCCACCTTGGAGCTGGGACACTGCCAGTGCCTCACAGGCTCACCTCTCAGCCTATTCCGCCTGCCGGCACAGACACCCTCCAAAGCAGCGACAGCTTCCTCCGTCCCAGGGACAGCTCAGCCGCAAGACCAGGAAGGGCTCTGGGGTGCCCTGCCAGGAGGAAGGTGAGACCTGCTTTGGCAGGGGTGGGGAGAATGTTTTACCTTATAAAAGAGTGGTGTGATGAAACTATGCGCCAGCCTCATGTCTGGAACTCTTGTTGTTGTTGGGTGCCATCGAGTCATTGTCCAGCTCATAGTGACCCTCATAGGGTTTTCAATGGCTGACTGTTTCAGGATTGCCTTGGGAGTGGATTGCCAGGTCCTTCTCCCATTTTTGCGGTGCTGGGAATTGAACTTGGGTCCTCAGAGACTGCAGCACAATGCTCTACCAACTGAGCTAAATCCCAGCCCTCTGGGATTCTTACAAAGTTTAAAATCTCCGCTTCATTCAGCGTATGTGTAAATGCCTCTAGCACGATCTGAGGCACACTGAAAAACGTGAAGTTCTGACAAGATAAAAACAAAGTTCACTACAGGAAAAGTTTCTATCTTAAACAGAACTGGAAGTCAAGTACATATGGAAAAATATTACCAAGTAAATGATAGAGAAGACTTAGATGGGGGGGCGGGGAGAAGCATACAAGAGGGTAAGGGGGCACCTATATGAATAATGTACATCAAAATGCATATATGGAAATGCCACAATGAAAAGCATGTCAGAATGAATCACATTAAGTTGTATATTAAAAATGTCCAATAAAAAAAAAAAAGCAAAAAACGTGAAGTTCTCTATTTATAGATACCCCCCCTCAGCTGGTTCTGGCTTTCTTCCTAATGTCACTGAGAATAATCCTCCCACAGACACACAGATTCATTCGCCTTGTTTCTGATGTCAGGCCCTGGCTGCCAGCAAACAAGACGCAGCGCACGCCTCTGGCCCTCTCCGGCTCCCCAGCCCCGCTGCTTTCCAGTTCCTTCTCTTGTTGACGTCAGCCTGCCTGACCCCCAGATTCCAGCGACCGATTTCCCAACGCCTCCCACTTGGTACTCCCTGAAATAATATTTCGAGGCAGTCTGAGTAGGGGAGCATTCACATAAATCAACGGACGCCACGCGAAGGCATGAGTAAGGACCAGAGCGCAGCCCCGGCCTCCAAAGCCACGCGGGGGCCGCCTCCCCGCCTGGGCGCAGCTCCCCTCCCACACCTGCCCCCGTGGCTCCGCGTGCCTTTTTATTGAGGAACACAATGTTCTCTCGCCAGCCCTCGCTGGCATAGCCCAGGGAAGATTCACCTACTGAGAGAGAAATCAAAGCAAGATGTCTTTGAACTTGACTGTTTTGTGTGTTTTCTTAACATTTTGGTCTGGGACATCTGTCTTTGCTTAAAAACACATCTATTTCTATCAACAACCGTTTAGATCAAGTCCCTAGAGACCAATTCATGCAGATGTTGCCTGTTGTGGGTTTTTTAGTACGATTCACTTTGAAAAAATGTGGAATTCATTTCGGCCCGGCTCCCTCCCCCAATAAAGTTAAATCCCAGAAATTTGCAAACCTTACATGTCTGTGTATGCAAAGTATATCCTCTTTGCTCTTCATAACGTGTGACTCATTTTATTGTTGAGATGGAGGGCTAATGAATCAGTTCTGTACTATGAGGGCTGGGAGATGGTACCTTCTGACCAAGCAGAGTGGCCTAGAAAGTTAGTAATGGGATAGGAAACGGAGACCCAGCATGATGGTGGGGCTTTGTACACACAGCTGTGTTTAATTTATACCACCGCCTTGGCTCAGGGGGGATGGCAAACTGGGAGTGATTGGGAAAATGGGGAGGGGGGCGGCAATACAGAACCAAGCAATGACCAGGCATCAGACCTTGGTGGTGGAGGGGAGGAGAGGAGACTCAGCCTAAAATCCTACTCCACGTGCACCTGGGTGTTGCTCAGGCAACGGGCTTTGTGCACAAGGCTGTGGTCAGGCGAGCAGAAAGGCTCTGGTCCATCTGCCGTGGGGTCCTGCCTGCTCCCGGTGGGAGGGCTTCCTGCCTCCGGGGGTCCAGGGAGCTCTGGATGATCTTTGAGGGAGGCAGTCACTGGCAGATCTCTGCTCTGTTTCTGCCTGCGCGGCTCTTCATTTTGCCTTCTCTTCACTTTGCCTTCTCTTCACCTCCTTCTCTTTCTGCTCTACTCATTGGTAGCACACGGGCAAGTTAATCCAATGCAGCGTCTGTTTGTCACTAGGTATTCAATACCTCCCCCACGTGCCTTTCAGCTTGTCATGCTGGGGGAGGGGGGCTCAGGTGTGGCTACAATGCTGAAAGCTATGCCACTGCTGTCTCAGATACCAGCAGGGCCACCCATGATGGACAGGTTTCAGCTGAGCTTCCAGACTAGACAGACAGACTAGAGAGAAAGACCCGGCAGCCCACTCCCAAAACAATTGTTGTTGTTGTTGTTAGGTGCCCTCGAGTCGGTATCTGACTCATAGTGACCCTCATAGGGTTTTCAATGGCTGACTGTTTCGGGATTGCCTTGGGAGTGGGCTGCCACGTCCTTCTCCCATTTTGTGGTGCTGGGAATCAAACTCAGGAGACTGCAGAGCAGCGTTCTACCACCTGAGCTAAATCCCAGCCCAATTAGCCATTGAAAACCCTATAAATAACAGAGACGCAGTATCAAATATAGAACCAGAAAAATGAGCCCCCCCACCCAGGCTGGAAGACATTCAAAAACCAACTGAGGAAGAGTTGCCTCCTCAAAGTAGAGTCAACCTTAATGATGGAAATGGGCTAAAGTCCCTGAGACTTCCATCTATTGATGTGGCACGACTCAAAATGAGGAGAAACACAGTGGCTGCAACAATGGGTCCAAACAAAAAAAGATGGCGCACATGGCACCATGTTGGGTAGTGTTTCATCTTGTACATGAGGTTGCTGTGAGTTGGATCTTACTCAACAACCCCAACAACAACATTCAATACCTGTTAACACATAGTCAATATTCAACATATACCGAGATACATATTTACTTCAAATGGGGGGCAAGATGTCGGGGAACCGGAGCTAGTGAGGAAAGAAATGTGACAGCTGGAACGTCATCTTGGCAAATAAAACTTGTTGTTGTTGTTGTTAGGTGCCGTCGAGTCATGTCTGACTCATAGCGACCCTCATAGGGTTTTCAATGGCAGATTGTTTCGGGATTGCCTCGGGAGTGGGTTGCCACGTCCTTCTCCTGTTTTTGTGGTGCTGAGACTTGAACTCGGGACCTCAGAGACTGCAGAGCAGCGCTCTACCAACTGAGCTAAATCCTAGCCCAAATAAAACTTAACGGTGACAGAAATCAGTGACTTTCGGTTTCAGGAGGGTGACGCGAGCCTTTTCATCACACTGAGCCGTTCGAGGTTCGTTCATTGCTTTCTTTAACTTCCGAGATCGCATGTCCTAGGCAGGTTTGCAGGGTTCACATTGTCACTGCTTGTGCTGTCTTTGTGGAGCGCCTTCTTTCTATACTTGTCTGTTAATAAGAGTGGAGTTGGTACTGGCCCAGTCTGAGACTGGTATGTGGGCTGTGGGGGCCAGCTACATTTCCACGTGGTCAGTGCCTTAGAAAGTACTTAAGAACTGTGGTTACTTCGGCTTGGCTTTGCGATACTATCATAATACCCTAACTATAGGAGAAATTCTCAGATAATAAAATCATCCCCCCTTGGCATAATTTGATGTTTATTATGGGTAAGACACCTTATCTCCATTCACTCATTTAAACCTCATGACAGCCCAATAATTTAAATAGGACTGCCCAGTTTTACTGATGTAGGCTATTAGCGGCTCAGAGAGGGTAAGGAACGGGGCTAAAGTCACAGGGGATCATGGAGAAGCCCAGAACTATAATCAAGTCTTACTGATTCCAAAGCCTCTGCCTCCAATCTGTCTACACATTTCATCCAAGTCAACTCCATAGGGTGACCAAATATCTGAAGGTCACGTCTGTCCACAGAGAGTAACCGGCTCTTAATTTTCTAATTTCCCAATCTCTGACCTTATCTAACCAAACTCCTTTTTAATTCAATTGTGAGGTAAGGCCCGTGAGTGGGCCTGGCTTAGGGCCACTCCTGAAACAAGACGTAATTTCAAGTCTGTCTATTTCCAGTTCTGTTCCCCTGCCGTGGAGCATTATAGTTGGCACATCAGTGCACCAGGAGCCTATTCCCTTAAGTAATCATTTGTGAAGAACAATGGAAACGCTGCCCTCGAGATGATCCTCTCTATAGGTCATTTGTTTTTCCGTACTGAGTTTGAACGAGTTGATGTCTGCTCTGACAGAAGGCACTATGAGTGCATCTCAGCCCCCAATGGGTCAGATCAGCGCTGTAGACACACATTCTGCTGCGGTTGCCCTGGACCAGCAGGCAGGCGTCCCGTAGCTGCGCATGAAGACAAGCTGTACTGATGGAAAAGACCCTGGGAATAATCTCAAGTCCTTCGTGGGTGGGAAGGGCACAATGTGGACGACAAACTGGCAGGTGGAGTTGTGCAGGTGGACAGCTGAGTCACGGAGGTGTATTTGTTACGCTGGCTCCTGATTGGCTGCTGGGTTGCCCCGCCCAGGTGGAGTGCTGGTGTGGGAGGTGATGGTTTTAACAGGGAAGTCAGATCTCCGGACAAGTCAGGCTCTTGTGGGTGAGATTGCAAGCGGGTGATCCTTAAGTCCCACTCATGTGCTGGTCAGATAGCCTTTCAGAGGTCCGATTTCTTCACCTGCAACATCTAAAGAATAGAGTCGCCAAACTCTTAGAGGTATTGGAGAATCAAGGGAGATCCAGTTGGCTCAGCATGAGAATTTGCTGTCAGTGATACAAAGTTGATTTCTACAGAAGGGCTCACGGGGACAGTTGAGCTTCCCACAGAAGATGGAGAGCTTCTTTGTTTTTACTTAGGATTGTTATTGGTGTTATTAGGTGCCGTTGAGATGGCTCCGACCCGTGGTGACCCTATGTACAACAGATGAAACCCTTCCCAATACTATGCCGTGCCCGGCACCATGTCAGTGTGTCTCTGCTATTCATAGGGTTTTCCATGGCAGATTGATTTTTGGGAGTGGGTTGCCGGGTCCTTCTCCCAAGCCTACAGCACCTGGTATTCCCAGGTGGTCTCTCATCCAAGGACTAACCAGTCCCCACCCTGCTTAGCTTCTGAAATCAGACGGGAACCGGATGCCAGAGTGGTAGGGCTGTAGACCAGTGCTTCTTTAATGATAAAATTATCTTGCCATGTTAGAAGAAGACATCTGGGAGTACAACTCCAAAAGAAAATCAAAACCAGGACACTCCGGCTTCGAGTATTAAGGAGGCAAGCCTTCAGTGACCTTGACAGCCACACTAGGAATCCAGCTCCTGAGGCAGTGGTAGGCTGTAACCTAAATGACTCCTTTAATAAACAGCCTCTCCACTAGCAGAGTTATCAGAAGAGTAATTTATATGATATGTTCAGGCTTGGTACACTCCGTCAGCCCACTGCAACCTCCTATCTGGTGAACTAAATTCCAAGCCCTGCTAATCACCGGTGTAGGGTGTATATTTGGATGTGACGTATCTACAATTAGGCCTAATTAAAGCCACCCACTTAGAGCATGCTGAAAAACCAGCACTTAAAAATAGGAGCTGAATAATGAGGGTCATTAATAGGAACCGATTATTTCGTTTATGATAGCTTAAAAACAAATCGCGATCAGCAGTTTTCTCGTTTCTAACGAAAACGCACATGGCAGAGCCAAGCTTATTTGCAGGGAACCCATCCTTACCCCTCCTGGACGGCTATCGTCTTTCATCTCCCTGTTACTCGGCGGCAGTAGCCTGCTCAGCAATGCGCTAGCCTGCTGCAAGACCACACCAGCACTCATGAGGGTTAGGGGAAGCTCTCCGTGCTGGGAGAGCAAGGCAAGCTGGGAGCAGACCAGATTCAGCGCTCCCAGGTCCGGTGGAGGGGCCCTCCTGTCCCGCCTTCCTTAGGCTGAGGGCTCCTGCAGCCAATTCGTCATCTCCAGTCCTGTGGTTATTGTTTGGATGTTTCTGAGGCCACAATGAGTCTCTTGATGCAACTCCTGGCTCTCCCACAGTCTATTACTACCTGCCCTTAAATAAACAGTTTATGTACGCACTGTCTCTGCCATAGGAGATAGTTCACATTCTTCTGCCTTCCTGGTGGGCTCGGCAAGCATCCGAGGGCACACTAAGACAATGGCAACTTTCAAGGAGCAAATGAGGCAACGAGGTTCCAGCCTCTGTGAGCAAACACCCCACAGACTCAAGAGTGCGCAATCCAGATGTGGAGGGGGCAGGCTGGGAACGGGAGGGAGAATCAGAGGTTGGACTCAGGGGTGCCCAGAGGGTACTATGCCCTGGCCAGTACCTAGAGCAGAAAGGAAGGGTTTTCTGGCCATGACTTTTTTCTTAGGCTTGAGCTGGATTTTATTCCTACGGATCTATAGTGTGTGTGTGTGTGTGTGTGTGTGTGTGTGTGTGTGTGTGTTACTAGGCAACCAACCACATGAGAGATTAAGTTCCCGTTCCTTTCCTTTACGATGTAAGTAATTTTAAGGGATTGTCCAGGCTCAGAACTTCATCTTTGACCTCCGAGCAGGGTTCTTGTGAGATACACAACAGTGCCTGGCTTAGCGAGACCCGGCCTCCCCTTCGGGGTCTGAGGCCATCTCTTGCCTGTTCAAGAGAATCTGTTCTATGTTTCGGGTGCTGCTATTGAAGCTCACTTCATAGTTTTATATGGGGAACTGAACTCCTTCAAAATTTTCACTCCTAGCTGGGCACGGTGGTGCATGCCTATAATCCCAGCGGCTGGGGGGCAGAGGCAGGAGGATCACAAGTTTGAGACCAGAGGCAGTCTGTGTAATTTAGCGAGACCCTGTCTCAAAAAGTAAAAAAATGGGCTGAGGGTGCAGCTCAGTGGTCCAGCACTTGCAGAGCATGCAAGCGCAAGGCCCTGGGTTGAAACCCTAGTATACCGCAAAAAATAAATAAATAAAAATAAATAAATAAATAAATAAATAAATAAATAAATAAGAAAATAAGAAAATTCACTCTTTCTTTTGGCACTGAGTAGTGGTGGGGTTGGGGGAGGAGTTGGAGTAGCTGATGAAAGAGGACTTTGTGCCTGGTATGAAACGAAAAGCCATCCATTTAGGGGTGAAGTAGCCCAGCGCTTCCCAGCCTTGGTGCTGCTGATGTTTGGGGTGTGTCATTGTTTGACATGGGGGCCATGATGCACATTGTTGAACCTTCAACAGGGTCCCTGGCCCCGACCCTCTAATACCCTTTCATCCCCTACTTCCAGTTGTGACAATCAAAGATGTCTCCAGACATTGCCAGATGTCCCCTGCGTGTTGTTGTTGTTGTTGTTGTGTGTTGTCAAGTCGGTATCCGACGCATAGCCACCCTCAGGGTTTTCAATGGCTGAGTGCTTCGGGATTGCCTTGGGAGTGGATTGCCAGGCCCTTCTCCCGTTTTTGTGGTGCTGGGAATTGAACTCGGGTCCTCAGAGACTACAGCATAGCGCTCTACCCACTGAGCTAAATCCCAGCCCTTCCCCTGCGTGTAGGGGAACAAAATCAATCCAGATATAACATGACTCATCAGAATGGCACAAATTAATTCTGCCTTTTAAATGTCTAAATGCAGCCATACATCCGATCCCACCTGATCTCGGAAGCTAAGCAGGGTCGGGCCTGGTTAGTCCTTGGATGGGAGATGGCCTGGGAATACCAGGCGCTGTAGGCTTGGGAGAAGGACCAGCAACCCACTCTCAAAATAATCCACCATTGAAAACCCTATGAATAGCAGAGAGGCACTGACAATAGTGCTAGGCATGACACAGGGTCAGAGAGTGTTTCATTCTGTTGTGCACAGCATTGTTATGAGTCTGGAGCCAACTCAATGACTCCTAACAACAACCAACCAGCCAGAACAAATTTTATTTTATTTACTTTTTTGAGACATGTAAGGGACCACCAAAAATCAAAATTGCCTAGTCTCTGGAAAAAACAAAAAACAAAACAAAAACAAAAACAAAAACAAAACAAAACAAAACACTTTCTTAATCACTGTTTTTGAGTTTTTTGGTTTTCTTTGGGATTTGCCCCCTAAAATGTAAGAGTTAAGACTTAAATTTTAGATTAGCCACCATTCGGTCTATCTTGTACCTCTCTCAGGCTAACAGCACACAATTTCCACTGGCTTCTCAGCTCTTTTCCACATTGACAATTTCTAATCATCCATGGGCTGGGATTTAGCTCAGTGGGTAGAGCACTGCACTGCAGTCTCTGAGGCCCCGAGTTCCATTCCCAGCACCGCAAAAATGGGAGAAGGACCTGGCAATCCACCCCCAAGGCAATCCCGAAACAGTCAGCCATTGAAAACCCTATGAGGGTCGCTATGAGTCGGATACCGACTGGATGGCACCTAACAACAACAACAACAACAACAATCATCCATAACTACTGACTCGACTCG
This sequence comes from Pedetes capensis, assembly GCA_007922755.1. Lineage (NCBI taxonomy): Eukaryota > Metazoa > Chordata > Mammalia > Rodentia > Pedetidae > Pedetes > Pedetes capensis. The sequence goes on along the minus strand of VMDO01006201.1, from coordinate 9,339 downwards.
GGCATCCCTAATGGTCCCTTTCTCCCCGTCATGGAAGAGGCGCTTCACAAATGTATTGTAACAAACCTTTACTTCGAAAGGAGAGATGGTTTTGCATCTTCCTGAACATCGGTTGATATCCAGCCTTTGTGGTGCGCCAAGAAGCAAATCGCGTAGTAGAAACAGGCGGTGGAGTCCCCTGGGGCCCACTGTAAGCTCATAGTCACCCCTATATCCTCCAGAGCTACTCTGAGAGGGACGTACGATTCCATCTCGAGATCAACCTGCATCACTGATGGGAAAGCCAGCCACGGCGCACCCGCAAGTGAAAAAGGAAGTCACGGCACACTACGGTTTCAGAATGGAATGAAACTAAACTAAACTGATGTAAGAGCATTTCCACGGGTGCCAGGGACGTTCTGCTAAGGACGCTGACCACACGTAAAATAGTTGTTTCTAGGAGTCACAGCGCAGTAGGCAGGTGCAACGAGGGGTGGGGTGGAGGCGGATGCCCTTCTATTTTTACCTAATGGGTTCTGTGTAGGTTAAATTTTTCAAATCAGTGTGTTCTATTTTTATAATTTAAATAAGGGAAACCTAGTTTCCCTTTCGTCTGTCACTATGACGCTGTCTTTTAGTTTCAGTTTGAACAAGGCATCATTTTTCTCTTGCCTGTGGCTGTGTCTCAAGCGATACCCGTGAAGTCTCTTGTTTCCAAACTCAGCCTACTTTGCACATGTCATTGCACGTAAGGGACTTGGCATTATTCTCTACATTTGTCCAGTGTGAGCTGGGATTTAGCTCAGTGGGTAGAGCGCTTGCGCTGCAGTCTCTGAGGCCCCGAGTTCAATTCCCAGCACCGCAAAAACGGGAGAAGGGCCTGGCAATCCACTCCCAAGGCAATCCCGAAACGGTCAGCCATGAAAACCCTATGAGGGTCACTATGAGTCGGATACTGACTTGATGGCGGCACCTAACAACCTAACAACCCCATCTCCTCCACAGCCCCACTGGGCGAGACCTACAGAGAACAGGCAGACAAACGGACTCCCTAGAAGGTAAGCCTCTAGCAAGGTGGGGCTGTACGTGCTGACCGTGGTTGAGCCACAAGCACCGACGATCCTGTGGATCTTCACGTGGTTACTCTGAATCATAGGAATCCACATGATAAGGAAAAATGGCGCCAGGCAGGGCTGCAGCTGAACTTACGTCCTGGCCCACTACGCTGTATACAGTGTCCCATTCACTGCCCAGGGCTGTGATGATGAGGTACCACACACTGGGCATCTCGAAATAATAAAACCTGATTCTCTCTAAGATCTAAAGGCCGGAAGTCCAAGATCAAGGAGCCCCCAGGGTGCTCTCCCTCCCGGGACTCCAGAGGAGGATCCTTCCTGTCCGGTCCAGCACTTGTGTTGCTAGCATCCTTGGCATTCCCTTGGCTCGAGCTCACCACATCTCTAGTGTTTGCCATCACGGCCTCGTGGCTGGCTGCCCCCGTGTGTCTGCGTCTCTTTCTCTTTTCTCTTCCTTGTTGTTGTTGTTGGTGTTAGGTGCCGTCGAGTCGGTATCTGACTCACAGCGACCCTCATAGGGTTTTCAATGGCTGAGTGCTTCGGCATTGCCTTGGGAATGGATTGCCAGGTCCTTCTCCCATTTTTGCGGTGCTGGGAATGGAACTCGGGGCCTCAGAGACAGCAGCGCAGTGCTCTACCCACTGAGCTAAATCCAAGCCCTTTCTCTTCCTACAGGACAGCAATCAAGCTGCATTATGGCCCACCCTATTACAGCCTGGGGGGCTGGGATTTAGCTCAGTTGGTAGAGCGCTCCTCTGCAGTCTCTGAGGTCCCGAGTTCCATTCCCAGCACCACAAAATGGGAGAAGGACGTGGCAACCCACTCCCAAGGCAATCCCGAAACAGCCATTGAAAACCCTATGAGAGTCGCTATGAGTTGGACTCGACTCGACGGCACCTAACAACAACAACAACTCCAGCCTGACCTCATTTTAACTAATTTCACCTGCGATGATCTTTTCTGGAAACAGGGTCACATTCTGAGATACCTGGTTTGGGGACCCACTTCAGTCCCCCCATAACAATCGTCCTCTGCATGCCTGTTTTCTGACCAAGCAGGTGGGACCCAGCTCTGCAGGTCGGGAGGGAGCCAAGTCCCCTCCACAGGGTCCCATCAGCCCTGCGCACTGGCGTCTCCAGAGCCTTCCTGTCCCACTGCAGGCGCCTGAATCAGCTTCTTCCACACTTCCCCCTCTCCGCACAGAATCGCTCCCCCGTCTGCTGCTCACCAGCTCTCAACTGGGCCTGCTTCGACCTGAAATACACATAAGGATGTCGGTGTGGAAGGCGTTCAAGCTCCCTTCTAGGGTGAAGCTTCCATGATTCCTAGATCTGCAAATCAAAGCTATTGATCTGCAAGTCTTCCATCTCCATCAATTATTTCAGGCAGCGGTTTGGCCATGAGTTACTCTAGGGAGGGTGTGGCAACTGAAGGGCGCTGGGAGTTTCATGTGACACACATCACGGAATCCTCAGGTCAGTGCTCGTCACAATTCCCATGACTGCAGCACTACCCAGGAAACCCGGCACCTGGAGGGGACGGACAGACAGCAGAACGGAGCCTCTGCTCTTCCCAAGCTGGCAGGCAGGAAGCAGACAATGAGGAAGCATCTGTGCTGGTCCCCCCAAATGCCAAACAAACAGAATCAAGAAACTGCCTGAGGGGTCTCTAGCCATGGGGTTTCAGTGGATGGGGTCCCCATGTAGGAGCTTCAGTCTGCTTTTGAGTCTCCCCAGATTAAACATGAGCTGACAAAGGAGCCGAGGACTGGTTGACTGCTGACAAGTATTGGTGGAAGATGACCAATGTGAAAGGTAAAAACGCTCTTAAAAGTTTTTCAAACTGTGCAAGCCAATAAGTACATTAAAAAAGGCTCAATATTATCCTGAGCTAACAGGAAACAGGGCTGGGATTTAGCTCAGTTGGTAGAGCACTGCTCTGCTGTCTCTGAGGTCTTAGGTTCGATTCCCAGCACTACAAAGATGGGGGAAGGACATGGCAATCCATTCCTGAGGCAATCCTGAAACAATCAGCCATTGAAACCCTAAGAGACTCGCTGTGAGTCAGACACGACTGGACAGCACCTAACAACAACAACCAGGAAAGTGTGAGTGGAAACTATATTGAGTTCGTATACCCATGTTCATTACAATTTTATTCCAACAGCCAAAAGGTATCCATTAACAGATGAGTGGGTAAACAAAATTTTGTTTATCCATACAATGGAGTATTACTCAGCCTTAAAAAGAAAGGAAATTGCAACCCATGCTGTGACATGGGTGAAACTTGAACACATTACACTAGGTGAAATAAGCCAGAAACAGGAAAAGTACTGTGTGATTTCTCTTAGGTGAGGTTTCTAGAGTAGTCAGATCTATAGAGACAGAAAATAAAATAGTGGGCACCAGAGAATGGGGGAGGAGAGGAGGGCGTTATTGTTTAATGGGAATACAGTTTGAATTTGGGAAGGCGAATAGGTTCAGGAAATGGATACTAGACATGGTTGCAGAATGATGTCAGTGATGTCATCCAATGGTACACCAAAAAAATGAATAAAATGGTAAACTGTATGTTATATATATTACCACATTGAAAAACACATTGGGGTACTGCTTTATACCCATTCACATGGCTATAATAAAAAAAAGTGGAGAATAACAAGCATCGGCAAGGTATGGAGGAATCTGAACACGTACACGCTCTGTCAGGAATGTAAAATGGCATAGATGTTTTGCAAAACAGTCTGGCAGCTCCTAAGATAATTAAACAGAGAGTTTTCACACGACCCAGCAATTCCACTCCACGGTGCATACCCAAGAGAAAGGAATGTGTGCGCAAAAACTTGTACATGAATGTTCATAGTGGCATTGTTCATGAGAGCCTGGAGGTGAAAATAGCCCACAGGTCCGTCAACTGAGGAAGAGATTAATGAAATGTGGTATATCCATTCAATCCAATGTTCTTTCAACTACAAAAAGGAGTAAAGTACCAATACGTGGTACCACATGGATGAACCTTGACAACATTATGCTAAGTGAAAGAATTAGACACAAAGAAAGGTATGATGGCACCTAACAACAACAACGACAACAACAACGACAACAACAACTGTTGTGTGAAACATTCAGGGGGATAAGTCTGCAGAGATGTCAAAAAGTGGATTAATGGTTGCCAGGGATGGGGGGAGGAGGATGAGAATCATAGCTACAGGTATGGGGCTTCATTTGTTGTTGTTGTTGTTGTTAGGTGTCGTCGAATCGTATCCGACCCATAGCGACCCTTATAGGGTTTTCAATGGCGGTTTCGGGATTGCCTCGGGAGTGGATTGCCACGTCCTTCTCCCAGTTTTGCAGTGCTGGGAATCAAACTCAGGACCTCAGAGACTGCAGAGCAGCGCGCTACCAACTGAGCTAAATCCCAGCCCCGGGGCTTCTTTTAGAGGTGATGAAACGTTCTGCTGTAGATAATGGTGGTGGTGGTACAGCCCTGGGAATATGCTAAAAAAAATAGGGCCAAATTTCATGCTATGTGAGTTATATTGCAATAAAAACTAAAAGGAGCCTGGAGGAAACATCAGATTTCTCATCTATGAATCAAACTGAAGGCAATAGAAAGGCAACTTTCAGTAAACAACAATGACAACTGAACAAGGAAAAGTAATGAGATGTTAGGCAAAATGAAAGGGCTAATGCAGACTGCCTGCAGCCATAACCCTGTGGTGTCTGATCCTGTCAGCTCTCAGAAGCTAAGCAGGGTCAGGCCTGGTTAGTACTTGGATGGGAGACCGCCTGGGAACACCAGGTGCTGTAGGCTTGGGAGAAGCACCCGGCAACCCACTCCCAGAAATCAATCTTCCATTGAAAACCCTACAAATAGGAGAGAAGCACTGACAATAGTGTTTTGCCTGTTGGACACAGGGTTGCTATGAGTCGGATACCTACTTGACGGCACCTAACAACAACAACAACAACAATGCAGAGATTGGAAGGTGTGGTTGGAAAACTCTCTGAGAAAGTGAGGTAAAATGACACAAGGGGAAGAGAAAAGAGAGAATATTGAGAATTAGAGGCCTGGATCAGGAGGAGAGAGGACCAGATAAGGACTCCCAGGAGGAGGGGGCAGAGAAGATGAGAAGCATCTGAAACGCTTGTCCAGAAGCTAATGACATCAGCTTACAGCTGGAAGGGACCCTGTGTGTTGGGTGAAAGTGGCCCACCCGAGGCACATTATTGTGCAATTTCAGAACAATGAGGGCCAAAGATTTTAAAAGCTTCCAAGGAGAAGAAAGAAAAGAGGCACCATGTAGAGACTCAGGTTCCCGGCAACAGTTGTGGGACCTATGAAGGGTCAGAACTGTCTGGAGGAAGAGGATTTCCCACCTGGAACTCTGAACTTGTCGAGATGATCAACTGAGTACAGAAGTCAGAATTTGTAGAAATCTGAGAGCAGTAATTGGAAGTAGCGGGTTTAACGTTCATTCTGCCAAGAGGGTTGGTCTTGGAAACGTTCCCAAGGGACAGAGGCAGAAATGGAATGAGATAAATAACACCAAGAATGTAAACTGAAAGCCTTTGTGGGGAAGGAACCCTCAAGCATTCTGCAGATGATTGGCAAACATACCACCCTGGTGTGGAGGAGGCAGAAGGAAGGAGGAGGTAGGATGGAAGAGAAAGGGACAGTGAGAGTGGGAACAGGCAGCCTTGGTGCTGCCCACTGACATGATCAGGATCATGAGTACAATTAAGTGCTCCAGTATTCCTAGTCTTTGCAATGTTATCCATAATTTATTATGATCCACACAGTCAAATGCTTTGCATAGTTGATAAAACATAGACAGACATCTTTTTGGTATTCTCTGCTTTCGGCTAATATCCATCTGACATCAGCAATGATGTCCCTGGTTCCACGCCCTCTTCCTAACCCAGCAGTTCCCTGTCTATATATTGCTGCAGTTGCTTTTGAATGATCTTTAGCAAAAATTTTGCTTGCATGTGATATTAATATCATTTGATAATTCCCACATTAGGCTGGATCCTCTTTCTTGGGAATAGGCACAAATATAGATCTCTTCCATCAGTTGGCCAGGTAGCTGTTTTCCAAGTATTTTGGCATAAACAAGTTAACACCTCCAGTGCTGCATCTGTTTGTTGAAACATCTCTATTGGTATTCCATTAATTGTTGGAGCTTGATGTTTCACCAATTCCTTGAAGGCAGCTTCCACCTCATCCTTCAGTACCACTGGTTCCTGATCATACACAACCTCTTGAAATGGTTGGTCATCCACCAAGTCTTTTTAGTATAAAGACTCTGTGTATTCCTCCCATCTTCTTTTGATGTTTCCTACATCATTTAACACTTTCTCTGTAGGATCCTTCACTATTATCACTCAAATCTTGAATATTCTTCAATTTCTTAAGCTTGAGAAAAACACAAGATATTCTTCCCTTTTGGTGTTCTATCTCCAGCTCTTTGCACAGCATTATAATATTTGATTTTGTCTTTTCGAGCTGCCCTTTGAAATCTGTTTAGTGCCTTAACTTTGTCATGTCTTTCTTTTACTTTAGCTGCTCATTGTTCAAGGGCACGTTTCAGAGTCTCTTTTGACATGTAATTTGGTCTTTTCTTTTTTCTCCCTGTCTTTTTAATAACCTTTTGTTTTCCTCGTGAATAATGTCCTTGATGTCATGTCACAACTTGTCTGGTCTTCAATCACTAGTGTTTAATGCATCAAACCCATTCTTGAGGTGATCTCTAAACTCAGGTGGGATATATTCAAGTTCATACCTTGGCTCTCATACACTTGTTCTAATTTTCTTTAGTTTCAGTTTGAACCTGCATATGAGCAGCTGATAGTCTGATCCACAATCAGCACCTGATCTTGTTCTGACTTTTGATATCGAGGTTTTCCATCATCTCTTTCTACAAATGTATTCAATTTGGTTCCTGTATTTTCCATCTGGTGAAGTCAATGTGAACAGTCACCATTTATATTGGTGAAAAAATTGTATTTGCAATGAAAAGGTCATTGGTCTAACAAAATTCCATCATGCGATCTCTAGCATCATTTCTGTCACCAAGGTCATATTCTCTAACTTCTGAGCCTTCTTCTTTGTTTCCAACTTTTGCATTTCAGTCACCAGTAATTATCAGTATGTCCTGATTGCATGTTTGATTTATTTCAGATTTCAGAAGCTGGTAAAAATCTTCCCTATCTTCGTTTGTGGCCTTAGTGGTGGGTGTGTAAATTTGAATAATGGTCATATTAACTGGCATTCCCTGTAAGTGTATGGATATTATTCTATCACTCACAGTATTATACTTCAGGATAAATCTTGAGATGTCTTTTTTGATGATGAGTACACCCCCATTTCTTCTTAATCTGTCATTCCCAGTGTAGTAGACCATATGGTTATTTGATGTAAAATGGCCTATGCCAGTGCAGCTCACCAATGCCTAAGAATGTCCATGTTTATGTGCTGCATTTCCATTTTGATAATTTCTAATTTTCCTAGATTCATACTACGTACATTCCACATTCCAATTATTAATGGATGCTTACAGTTATGTCTCCTCATTTTGAGTTGTGCCACATCAGCAAATGGAGGTCCCTGGGGCTTTACTCCATTTCTGTCATTAAGGTGGACTCTACTTTGAGGAGACAACTTTTCCCCAGTCAACCTTTGAGTGCCTTACAACCTGGAGGGCTCATTTTCTGGCACTCTATCTGTGTTTCTCTCCTATTCATAGGGTTTTCAATAGCTGATTGTTTTGGGAGTAGGTTAGCCATGTCCTTCTCCCTAGTCTGTCTTAGTCTGGAAACTAAGCTGAAACCTGTCCACCATGGGTAACCCTGCTGGTACGTGTAATATCAGTGGCATATCTTTTAGCATCGCAGCAACATGCAAGCCCCCACAGTATGGAAAAGTGACAGATATATGGGGGGAAATAGCATAGAATTATATAGTGGACAATGGTCTATGCTATTATTTTTTTAAACCAAAAATATTTAATTAGAACCAGAACCTGGAAAACTTTATTTGCTATTAAACAGCACCAAAAGTTCTAAACAAGTAAACAAAACCAAATACCAGAGGAAATGTAGTTAGTAACTAGTTTATGAGAAACATTCAGTCTTATCAACAATCAAAGAAGTAGAAAATTAAAGCAAAAACAGTTTTACCCATAAAATTTACAAAAGCAACAAAAGTTGCAATGCTATCCCCCGATGCTGGCGAAGATACCCCAGAACAAATGTTGAAAAGAGACATAACAAAGTCCTAATGTTGAGTGTTTTGTGATGGTGGAATTAGGGAAAATATTTCTTGTGTTTAGACTTTAAGAATTATTCTATTTTAAATATATGCGCAATGCACATAACCACAAATAACACATTAGTGCCTTCCAGGCATTCCAGTTTGGGCTGTGGCTGAGTGTGTTGGATAGCTTTTGGTCACTGAGTTGAAATACCTGAGAAAAACAACTTGAAGAAGGGAAAGTTTATTTTGGCTCATGGTTTTGGAGGGTGCCACTCCTGGTCAGCTCACTTCAGTGCTTTGGCCCTGAGATGAGGCAGAACATCGTGGCAAAGAGGGCATGGTGGGAGAGAGCTGCCCAGATTATACCAGTTGGGAAGCAAAGAGAAAGACAAAGGGACTTGGGACAAAGTATACCCTTCAAAGGATTGCCATCAGTGACCCACCTCCTCCCACCAGGCCTCACCTCCTGACGTTTCCACTACTTATCAATGTTGTTGTTAGGTGCTGTCGAGTCGTGTCTGACCCATAGTGACCCTCCTAGGGTTTTCAGTGTCTGATTGTGTTTGGGATTGCTTTGGGATAACATTGTCAAATTATGAATCCATTGTTGGGGTTTTAGCTCTAGCCCAGCTAAGATTAGGGCCAAACCCTCAACATAACAACGTGGTCGATGTTGGGACAGAAGGACCCCAGGAGACCTTCTGGTGGTTGAGCAAGGGTAGGTAAGGTTTATTGGGGTGCTCCCCTGATGGAGAGCAAGGAGCAAGCAGCCCCTATTGAGCAAAGCTCTATCCCTTTAAGTGCTGGCTCTAGGCCTGCAGCATAGAATGCTGCAGGCTAAGTGCTGGTACAGCTCAGCCTTAAAGGCACAGCCACAGCTGCTGGTGTTCCGTGGAGGTCAGTTGGTCTTGACTCTCACGGCTCCCCTTCTTTACCTCCCTCCTTCCCAAGGATGGGAGGAATTGGGAGGCTCTTCGTGGCTTGCTAGATGCCTTCGGCTCTTTGGGGCCCCTGGGCTTGATCTCGC